>OMLF01020697.1:0-19784 GCA_900302615.1 Holocentrus rufus
AGCTGACCTCCCCCATGTTAACAGTCCACCACATTTATCTCTCCTATCGACTGAGAGTTACTGAAACTGTTAGTCTAATCTGGCATTACCACTTGACCGTGTCTAACGTGACGCATTAATGCCTATGGGCTAGTTCCAGCCTGACCTGTGCTAAACATTTGACTGCATGACCTATGTTCAGTGTACAGACTACACTTAATAACATCACCTCTTCAAGAAACTATGCTTGTAGATCCGGGTATCCCCCTCTGCCTAAATTATAGATCAAGGACTATTTTTTGATTCCACTGCATCATGTGTTACTATGCATTTTTGTGCAGTAATAAGTCTAAGGTGAAGGCATGCATTTGGCTTTGCCTGTGAAAGGCAGCATTATGATCTAGTCTCTCTGAAAGATCAATAATTAAGTTTAACGTTCACCATTCAGCATAAAAAAACACATTTTAGCTTCCTCTATGTACAGGATATCAGCTCTAATAGCGTCAACTACCACTATAGATGTGAATCATTACAATTTTATCAGCATGACATCACTGTAACCAGGGTTGTCATCATGTGTAGTTAATCTATTTTTTACACAGATAAGCATCCGAATAGTAGAGTCAAATGGCATACTATTCCCATGAGATGTTAGGGTAGATGCAGCGATGACTGAAACATTTTTAAAAAATGCCCCTGTGGAAATTGTTGTAAGACAAAAAACATGATATGACTACACCCATGAGCACATAGAAGGCAATATGATCCTTTTAAAGTTGGCCTCTAAGACGGTGAAAATTGTACATGGTCTATCAGTTATCTGCTCCCAAACTTTTAAACTTACGGCTAACCTAAGGGAAATTTGTTTCATGCATGGGAATTTTATTTATAGTTGAACCACCCAACTCCCCTGACTGTCAAACACACACACAGCACACAATTCATGCAAAGTAAAATGTCTGACATCCCAGGCCTGCAGCCAACTAGTGAGGTGTTCTCGCTGTTCATGTGCATAAATCTCAACATATTTGGTGCACTTAGCCTGCTCATGCTTTAGAGAGGGGCTTTAATCTCCTAAGTTTTCCCTAACCCTAATTATTGCATTTTTCCAGTCTACGTGTTGGAGGAGAAATCATTTGGCAGCTGGAACTTATTGTTAGTTCTTCCACACAAACTCATTTTTTCTGACCCAAAAGGAAACAGAAACACAAAATATTTGAAATCACACAAATGTGGGAATAATGTTTGTTTGCTTTTTTCAAGAATGTCTTGGTATTGCTGAATATGAAAAATGTAATGATATCTTGGTGCACTGTACAAAAAATAGTTATGCTCAGATGTTTGTGTTGCAGGTGCTTTAACCTACCTGCCTCCAGAGAAGCTCCATCCGAGCTTATGGCTGATGCACAAGCATTGCTGTAATTCTGTTTTATTTCCCGAAAGAAACTGTTAGTCTCTTTCAAGTTCTTTTTCAATTGTATGGAGTGCTTGTTGTAGTTGTTAATTATCCGTGTTAGTTCTCGAGCTAAAGGGGTCGATTTCTGTACATTTCCCTCCATGTTCAATGGTTGCGCTGTCTCCTGCTCCGACTTGCAAGGGTGCTATTCCAAGGCAGGTACCGATTCTTACAACACCCAAATTAAGCGTCTTAATAGTGAGACGCTGAAATTCAATTCAATGAATCAACTGCTCTCTGTTCATATCTATGGCTATGTGCTAGTTAGCAACAGTCTTTGCCCATCATACAGCTAAGAAGTTATATAATCAATTCAATAGCAAACGTCTTTCTAATACTCCAACAAACAATTTCGTTACCATTAATGCAGCGTTAGTGTTGGACTGTCAACGTCCCTAACAGTCTCCAGTGACAATGAATAAAGGCTAGGAATTAAGGCTTTTGTTGCTGGTGAAAAGCTCACTAGCACAGCTAGCTTAACTTCGTGCAGCAGCCTTAAGCGCGAGACTACTATTGACTCAAGGCGAGATTGAAGAATTAGCTAGCAATGTTTAACTTGCTGCTATTTAGCCATCTTCTGCTAGCTGCCTTATCTAGTAGGTTAACATAACATCGACTGTCTGCCTGAGTACACACTAAGTAACGCTAGAGCCCTGAAATACAAATAATGCCAAAAGGTCCAGCGCCAATGTTTGTTTACAGCAAATATGTTAATCTGATGTCTGCTTCCTAGCTATGGTCCAAGAAGCGTTACTAGCCAGTAGGCATCTCCGGTGTTACTCGCATTGGCCTGGCACACAGACATGCCGTTTCACCTCACTTAAACAGTTCCCGGCATACTTTCACAGCCATACAACTGGATGTAAAGACTGGGCCAACTTAGCAAGCGCCTCTAAATGACAGCGACCTATTCAAGACAAGATGTTTGTGTTTTCCTGAAGTTCCGAGGAAATGGGTCTTCCTAAACTGGCTTCGGCCCAAAGTATCTAGCAGACATCTTCAAGCCCTCCGAGCGACGTCAACAAAGCTGAAACTGAATGCTGCTGTTGTTGTTTTCTTTAATTACGAGGAAGATGAGGAGGCCGATGATGATGATGCAGGGCGAGGTGTGTCCGAGCCAAATCACAAACAGCGAAGCAATCAAATCACTGCAAAGGACCTCGACGAGAGCCCACTCGGGAAGAGAAGAAGGCGGGGTCAGTGCTGCGCAGCGCACTGCAACTTGGGAAATGAAGTTTCTTAATGCAAAGTGAACTGCTATTTCAAAGTACCTTTAGAATATTTACATTTTTAGAACTTAAGAGGTTTTTCAAAACTTCACAGTTTCAGCGCAAAATTAAAGGGTGTATGATTATGAATATGATTGCCGCGGCAGGTTGTGACGGCAGGAAGATTTAGGCTATAGCTTGAAACACCATGTAGAGTGGAAGTGCTCTTTATCCATCTTATAGTGCATAAGCTCCATTTCCGCAGCAAACAGCCTACCTGACAAACTCTTGTCAGATGAAAAGTAGAAAATAATTTTCAGGTATGCCCAGTATGTTAATTTGAGTAGGTTATCAATGATCAGTATCCCATTTTGAGTCAGGCCCTGCAGACGAGCTCCCCCTTGTGACGGACATACAAAAGTACATAAACAACATTCAGTGAAATAGTACTGTACTGCATAATGTAGTTGAGTCCTAAGTGGCAATTCATTGTGGTGAGCTTGAGTGTGAACAAACTGTGGCTGTACATCTGTTTTTCAGCAGTGTGTGAGCATCAGAATCAATGCCTTAATTCAAGTTTTTGTGGTGATAAGGCTCGTTTTTCTGGAATTAGCTCTTTCAGACTTTATCAGCAGGAAGTAGGCTACTCTTCCACACTGTGCATCCATGCGATTGTCTGGTGACAAGGTTTTTAGTCCAAATAAGGAGACATTTTTGGCTCCATAAGCTTCATTTTCATTGCCTATTTTGTTTGCACGGAGTGTTACTCTGCATTAGACTAACAAATGAAGAGACACTGGCACTGGCAATCAAAAACAAACACAATGACTATGTTCGTAATGGGGTCCTAGGTCAATTAACATAGAAATGAGATGTTTGTGACAGAGCAGCCAACTGGATTCAAATCAAAATGTTGCTCATATTGTCTTTGTCAAATTTTTATTGAGGGCAGTCTGCGAGCGTCATTGGGTCAGTGTCAAGGCATTAAACTGGGTGTTCCCCGGAGAAAGAGAGGGATGTCTGTACATCCTGTCCTGACTCAGGACAGCCAACAGAATAATGCTTTTGCCAGGGTTCTTTCAGTGAAACCAACTTTGTCTAAAATCTGTTAACACAATTTCAACTGACTGCATGCTGGCCTCTAGTGGCGTACAATTGTAATGGCGTCCTTATTTTTCCAATCCCTTCTTACTCAAGCAGATAAACTCTCAGTTCACTTCTGTCTTCTCAGTGAACATTTTTAAACGACAGCTGAAAACCTATTATTAGTTTCTATTTTTATCTTTTATGTATGATATACCGTTTTTATCGCTAAGTTTATTGTCATTTTTATTTGCATTGGTCTGTTTTTCATTTGTCTGACCTATGTGTTTGTGTCTTAATATTAAGCATTATATTCCATCATAAATCTGTCTGGACTAAAAAAAATCGACAGGAAAAAATTTTTTGCTTTACAAAGCCCACCTCACTAAGCCCTCTCCTATGAACCAGAATTTATACATGGCCTAAAGGAATAAGCTACACCATTTATTGAGAATAGCCAAATGGCAACATCATCAAGCAAAATGAACACAATTTGGCAATGATACAAAAAAAAAGTTAGTTCCATGTTCCCAATTCAAAATGGATGCAAATCAGAGCTATTTTCAGATCCCACCCAAATAGCATATGAATTATTATTATTTTTCTTTTATTATTTATTTTTTTGCTAACACTGGACCGACACAATAAGGGGATACCAGATACACATTTGCTTTGTTCTACAATAGCATTCAGTTCTATTCAGTTTATATTAAATCCCATTGTAAAATCTGAACTTCAAGATACTGTGTTACTAACTGCTTACTAATACTACTATACTCAGCTAAGGATGTCTCGTTATAACTCGCCTTAGGTGGGTTACTTCATTAGCCAAGCTTTCCTGCAAATACAGTTTTCTTTTATGTACAGTATGTGCATATGTATGTGCATGTGTGTGTGTGTATATATATGCTCGTGTGCCCATACATGTATATATAATTAATAATTTATGCTGGTTTTGTATGTATTTCGTAGCCTATAACGATTATCTTTTAAATGTGCAAATGAAGAAAAAAAAAGGACTGTAATTTTTCTTTTATTGTAAGGCACTCTTTGTATGAAAAAAAAAATATATAGAGCACCTTTTGGGGATGCTTTGGTAAGCTTGTGCGGTCAAGTCGATTCATATGTGAAATAAGGACACAGATTGTAAGTCCAGGATGAGGAAATTCAAATTTTAGTCATCCACCAACCCAAGTTATTTTCGCAGCACGCTTTGCTGTCCTCAAACACCTTTCAAGAACTACGACAAAGTATGTAGGTCTAAAAACATAGTAGCACTTGTGATTTTTATAAGCAATAAATAAGATACAATAATTGCACCATGTGTGTGTGTGTGTGTGTGTGTGTGTGTGTGTGAATATAGGTCAAGTGTAGGTGATTTAGGTTGAGAATGAAAATTTCAACACCTAGCACTCAATCCAAGTTCAGTCTTTGCCCCACCCCCTTGCTTTCTGGTGCGATTGATCTATATTCCACCACACCCCTGCAGCAACAGCCTCTCGGTGGCTGTAATTGTATACGACAGCTTAAACCAACTACTACTTCAACAACAACAACTAATAATGATAATAATAATAATATCAAACAATAAACAAACAAACAAATAAATACAGCACTAATTAAGTGCTTGCAGGTGGGATAACCACGATTATTCATTGTTATTTATGACGACTGTCACCCATTTAAAGAATTCAATTTCTGTGCCCCGGCCAGGACAGGTCTGTCATTGCTTGCGAACTTGCACCACTCTCTCCTGAAGTTAGACATCAGAGACAAAATCCTTGAATCTGTGTCACTAGGACCTAAAACTGGGCTGCGTGAGATGTTATACACTGATGTTACACTGCAACAAAGTTCATAACTGGCATTGCAAATTTAAGCCTCATTCAGATGCCAGCACAGTCATTGCCCAGTCCATTGTGTATGGAGCAGAGGTACATTTTAGATTCCAGTAATATTCATGGACTCCAGTTTCTAGTTTTAAGAAGGAGTGGGGGATATTCACGGTTGCCATCTGAAATGTCCTTGGGCACGGGAATAACATATATAAATCCCCCAAATGAGTGGCATTACCCTTTAAAGAACTTACATGTTACCTTGGCGGATTTGTGGGACGGCACATCCCGGCGTGTAAATCAAACATGCTTGCGCGGTCCTAAAACGCCCCCTAATTGAGGTGGTTGGCTCTTCAGTCTGGACACGCTGGTTTGTCTGTGTTCCCCGAGAGGGTTTCAGTATCGGAGAAAACGAAAGGCGTACACAGGGTCATATAAATCAAGTGTTTATCATCTGTCTGTTACACTTGGCCCCAGGAGATAAATTGCGTGAAATCGGTGGCGGAGGAACACGGGTCATGTAAATATTTTCAACAGTTTGGGACCTGAGCGCACCTTGAAAACAGAACAGCTTGCACCGAGAGTAACAGCAGGAGGGCTCCGCACGAAGGAATGTGGTTTTATAACACCATTTTCGTCCAAGAGTAAACAAAAATAAAACATTTCCACTAGAATGGATGGTTTAAATCGTACCGGACTCTCGTCAAGCTGCAGGCCGCCGATTGGGGATGTTTTACCCGGGGAAAATAGTGCTAATTTCGTCAAACCTCTGTCCCAGGTGCCTGCGAGAAAGCAAGCCGTAAAAAGACACCTTCACAAACACAACCTGAAGCACAGGTACGACTTTCTGGAGACCCTCGGGAAAGGAACATATGGGAAAGTGAAGAAGGCACGGGAACGATCCGGTAGACTGGTAAGGCTTTAACATAACTTATTTGGAACTGTTTGCTGTGTAAGCCATTTCTGTGCTATTTAATCAATGATGCCCACATCTGCAGGCCTGCTCTACTGTCCTGCTGGCCACCTGTTGTTACAGATTCCGTGCTATTTTTAGGTCTGTCTCAGTGCACAGGTAGCCTTCTTTTGGATTTTAATTTAACGATTATGACCTATTAACTTTAGGAAATTTTGGCCCTTTTAAGGGTTCTATCAGGGTATCTATCATTTTAGAGTTGGGAAAATGGTTAGTAAACCCCCCAAAATAAATAAATAAATAGAAAAGAAAATACACCAAGCTCTGGTTTCACGATTGTTTTTTAATTAGGCTTTTGTATAATTTATAAAGGTTGGATATCGTTAGAAAAAAAGAAGGAAAACCGGTCAAAGTATATATTTGCTAGTAAAAGGTCAACAAATATGTTTGCAAGTTGACTAATCAATCTGTTTGCCCAAGAGTTCAATGGATGTGTGTGTGTGTGTGTGTGTGTGTGTGTGTGTGTGTGTGTGTTGGGGTGGGGGGTGCTCGTGTTTGTCCTGCTGAATGTAGCACACAATGTCCAGTCAGGGTCCGTCTGCATTTCAGATGGGTAGGCTATATATTTAGGCCTATTTCTAAATAATAATATTACTAAATGACAAATAGCTTGCTCCATGCTGTCCTCTGTGTTACAACCCAACCAGGCAGGTCTGAAGTTTGTACATATATATAGTTTTAAGTCTTCTGCTGAGACAACAGTGCTTACTAAGAATTATGGATGGTGTATTAAAATTAAGAGGAAAGTCTTGAAATTATGTGAACATCATTAAGTTTTACATAATCACCTCCTTATGGCATTATTTTTTTTTTTGTTTGTTTGTTTTTTTAAAGGAAGTCTATTACCCAGCTTTGTCCTTGGAACGAGTTTTGGGAATGTCTGGGGATTTTTTTTCTAGAGAAAATGTTACCTCACCAGTGAGGTGATACAGGGAAGTTGCCAGTAGTGTTTTTCCAGTTCCGTATGACTTAAGGATAAAGGAAGGTATTGGAAATAGACTGGACAACGGAGAGCCTTGGACTAAATGTCTAGTTCAGCACCTGTTATGGTCAGAGACATGTTTCAAATGACTGAATCCTTTCAACAAAAACTATCAATTTGTATTTCACATCATCATAGAGCTTTATTGGAAATCAGGAAAAACAGTTTACATTATGATAAATTTAAAGATTTGTTTTGGTTTCTATAAACCTATTACTAAGACCATCATGAAATGTCATTTGTAGGAAAATTATACAACAAATAGGACACCTCTGACGAAAATGCCTTGTTACTGCTGAATCTCAAAGAAAATGACTTAAATAGGCATACATACCCTTATAAACATAGGATCTGTATTTTATAGGCCTACGCTTGACCAAGAAAAAGAGCTTGTTTGTTTTTAAGTGTGACCCAGCTGCCAAGTCATGTAGGTCTATTTTTATTACAAACTCGCTTTGTTAAAAGATTAAGATAGCTATAAAAGATTAACTCCAGGAAGTAGCAGTTTGGGATTCCCCCCCTGATACGTGTTCGGCCCTGTCTGCATACCCAGCGCTGATCTTATATCATCTAGCGTGACTTGCTGCTGTACTCTGTGATTACAGGACATGAGTTGGTGTCTGAGGTGTATTCTTCACCCCCCAAAAAAGCCTAACCTGCATTCTTCAATCCCATGTCAAGCTGTCTGACATGGCTCAAATTTACTGTTTGAATTCACACCAAACGAGGACGGTGTACATGGTATTTAGCATGAAATTGAAACAGTAGAGAGACATTTTTAGCCTCTCTTCTACGATCTACCTACCTCAGTGTCCACAGTGTAATAGGGAAGGATATGTAACTTGACACAGGGAGTGACGCATGACAAAGGATGGCTTCATCTTGCGTGCTCCATGGCAATACAAGCACTACTGTTCCCACTGTCAGGTCTATAAGTTTGATTACATCATGTTGAGGGGCTTCAGGGTAGATCAGTGCTGTGCTGCTGGTCTTGAAGTAACAACCTCACAAGTACATTTTGTGTGCTTTTCTCTCACACACATTTCACATTCCCCTCAGGCAGCATCAATGCTACATGCTCTCAGCAAATCATTGTGAATTTTGTCATCCATGCTGTGTTTTACAGTGCAAAAATTGTTTGAGTTTATGTAGTATTACAGGAGTCTTTGCATCGAAAAGACCTACTATAAGAAACACTGTGCACGTGCAACCTCACAGTGGTGTTAACAGTGTTAATTCATCATGAGTGTGAGCTTAGGCTGTCTGACAGCTATGAAAACAAACGCAGGAAGCCTCGTTAGTTCCCAGAATCGCGAGGAGAACCTATGTGATGTTAACACTGTGTTGACTGGCGGAGCATCCACTCCAGACTGTGACTCATCAGAGGAGACAGTTGTGTGCTGAAAGCTGAGTTGATCAGATCTGACAAGTCAGTAGATTACTCATTTCCCATGTCTATAGCCTCTGAGGGTCATAGACAAGAGCAAACAAGGACACCCCACCACCAACACCAGAGCTGCCATCTGCTGCCTCACGACACCTCTCACCCTTGGGTTAGATTGATGACGCACTCAGGGTGCAGAGGAATCTCTGGCATCTGAGCTTCATAAAGCATAAAGACGCGTATATAGTCTGTCAACCCCCTGCTCATTAAACATCTACAAGCACAGACCCCTGCGCATACTTTTCAGATTTAAATTGTCTCATACGGTGGGCCTCACTGACATAACACCAGACAATAGATTTTATTACAGCAAACAATACATGCCCCCCCCACCCTGACCCCTTATGCCTTGTCATAAACAACACTGTGACATTTCAGTTCACTGTCTATTGTCCTTCTTACAACATAATGACCCTCAGATTGATCGAATTTCTTGGGGAAAATAAATCTATTGATAAAAGGTTTTATTCATAAAAATGTTTTTATCTATAAAATGAGGCTTAATTCTGCACCATTGCCATCAATGTGCCATCAATGTAAAAAAAAATGTTGAACCATTGCTACAATAATGACTAAGTCATTCGTTTTGAGGCATTTGGTGACCATTGTGTTTAATATTCTGTTTATTTTTAAAGTTGCACTATGCACAGTTGCTGGGGGTTGATTGAAATGAGGACCCTTTAGACACAAGGGACAGAAAAGGTGGGATAACTATGGAATTTGATGGCTGAGTCCACATTTTTCTCATCCTTGGTGTGCCTCACTGACTTCATGCTTATTCCATGGGTTTTTGTCAGTTGAGTCTAAACAGTCCTCACTTCAGTATCCTCAATGATTTTACATAGTGCATCTCTGAAACAACTTTTTGACCCTGGAACCAAGTTACTGTACTTGAATAAGGTTTATTGTGTTTGTTTTTCTTCTAAAGTCAAATCATTTCTTCTTTAAGGTTGCCATAAAGTCCATCAGAAAGGAGAAGATAAAGGACGAACAGGACCTGGTTCATATTCGTAGAGAAATTGAGATCATGTCTTCACTCTGTCACCCGCACATCATCACCATATATGAAGGTACAGTTCTTTAGTTAAATGTGTTTATTTCTCTTTCATAGCAGTGTTTGAATAGCAGTAGAAGTCAATGAAATCCCCGAGCTATATGTGGATTGAAACATGATACCTGGAAAAAAAGAAATCTCTTAATAGATTTGAAAAGGCTTTCAGAGTTTGGTCACGCAAGTCTTTGTGTTGAAGACTGGCGCTAGGTTACATAAGCAGTTGTACCCCATCACTGCTGCAGGATAATGTGCGGCGCCTCGTGCTGTCCAGTGCTCCTCATGCCTGCCTACATGATCATCCTTTTGAGTTCTCTACCTCACTGCAAACATTTTCTGTGTGTGTGTTTATATATAATATGTGCAGTGGAGCCTGGTTTACAAAAAAATCCCTTCGGAATCGAGATTGTACAGGATAATGAAATGGTACATCTCTGAGATATGTTTTTAAAGCCGTTTCAATTATTCACAACAATTTGGAATGTTTGGAACAATTTGGAAACATGATGCTTACAGCTTCATGTTTCAGGATGATAACTGCAATAATTACACATAAGCTATAGAATTTATTTTCTTGTTCCAGCAGGTTTTGCTCTAATTATCCTTCAGTAAACTGGTTGGGTTTCAAAGTCTGAACTGGAGGTAAACAGAGTTCTGCTGTTTGTGTGGTCTTACAGTGTTTGAAAACAAGGACAAGATTGTGATAGTGATGGAGTACGCCAGCCAGGGAGACTTATATGACTACATCTGTGACAAGCAGAACATCTCTGAGAAGGAGGCCAGACACTTCTTCAGACAAATCGTATCAGCTGTGCATTATTGCCATCAGGTAAGGAAATTTGCCTCCTTCTTGTCCAGGCTTAAGACTTTCTCAAAAGGCATAAAACTGGGTTAAAACAAGACAATCCAGGAAATCTTTACAGTATTTGTGTATCACAGGGGGTTTTGAACAGAGTAAAATTATGATTACAGTTGAGTTTGTATGCAAACTATAAAAATACCTTTGTCAAATGTTCACCTCATCAAACCTAACGATGCAGAGCTCAGCGTGAGCTAACTGTTCAGCTCATCAGCCTTTTTTTCCCAGGGCAGTGGCACCCCCAAAGTTACATAATGGGCATTATTCACTGTCAGCCTGCCATTGTGAACGGGGCGGCTGTGAGAGTGATGCAGGGTGAAATGAACAGTTGGTGTATGTTGAGCCAGCGTCAGGGCTAAAGGCCAATGGTCTCTACACATAGACAAACACACGCATGGTCTCACACTCTAATGAGGGTGTGATAGAACAGAAGCACTGCATAAACTCACAAATCAGTTTTCACATAGTCACCAACTTTGCGATGATGCAAGTGTTCAACACACTGTGTATTATTGTAGAGTGTAGCTGTTCAACACAGTACAGTGCATTCATAAGCGTATTCTGCACAATACAGAGTTAATAGAGTGGATTTCTCTTTCAAATCTGGTCTGTTGTTTTTCTTTTATTATTTGCTGATGTGTTAAAGAAATATGTTGGTATTCATGTTCAAAGCACTCAAGAAAAGACAATGCAAACTTTCTCTGCGAATATTTGGCCTTAAGTCTAAAGCATTTCACACAATAGCTAAATTACTGCACGTGAGCCATGAATGTGAATAAAATAACATTCACACAATGTGTCAGTTGCCACAACATGTGCCAGTACAGACACATGAGTAAGAAGTAGTTGACCTGCATTTTTGAAGGCAAACCTAATTCAACCTCCTGCTCCAGTCAAAGGCATGCCCCCCTACAGAGAAGAGGACAATAGAGCATAGCTGACACGCCAGAAAATCTTCTCTTGGAAAAGAATTTGTTCTAACCCAGTAAAGGCGAATGCTTTGATATATTATTGAATGGCCTGGGTTGTGAATTTATCATTGTACAAAAATACTGACATGCAAATAACTATCCTCTCTTTCCCTTAGAATGGAATAGTACATCGAGACCTGAAACTGGAAAATATTTTACTAGATGGGAATGGTAACGTCAAGGTATGTCCCAACACCCAAAGAAAATTTAAATATAGCATTTAAATATCTGTACCATTCACACACAGGGTTTACGGTGATAAAAAAAAATGTCTTGTTATTTTTGTTAAATACAGATCTGTTTATGCTATTTTTGATTTATTATGCTGGGGTTAGTTGTCATAACACTCAACTCAAATAGTAAAAGGAAAGAAAAGCTGGTTTTGAGTACTGTAAATGAATTTAGATGTTTAAATCAAGTTCCATAATTTATGACATAGAATATCATCACTCTCAAGATGTGTGAAGAAAAAGGAGATTTAATGTGAAATCTTGGAAGTCCTGAGCTAAAATTAACATTGAGAGTGATGAGAGATTCTGATGCCAATGGAAAATACAAAAGATCAGACAAGGATTAACTTGAACTCTTTTTTTTTATTTTGGCAGATTGCAGATTTTGGCCTGTCAAATCTTTACCGTGGCGACGAGTACCTTCAGACGTTTTGTGGCAGCCCCCTGTATGCTTCACCAGAGATTGTCAATGGACGGCCCTACAGAGGCCCAGAGGTGGACACTTGGTCCCTTGGTGTGCTGCTATACACCCTGGTTCATGGTGCCATGCCGTTTGATGGGAACAACCACAAAAAGTTGGTCCAGCAGATAAGCACTGGAAACTACCGTAAACCTAACAACCCCTCAGGTGAGTCTTTTGTGTGTTTTGCTGTGGATTTTATGGTGATGTCTTGTTTTGCCCTAGCGGAGCACAGTAATTTAATAGTTGTATTTTTTCTTTTTCTGTATCAGATGCATGTGGGCTTATTCGCTGGATGCTGATGGTGAATCCTGAGCGCAGAGCTACAGTGGAGGAGATAGCAGGACACTGGTGGCTCAACTGGGGTTACCAACAGCCGTTACTGACTGAGGGTAGGACCGCCACAGGAGAGCAGGCCATTTCACCAATCTCTCTGTCCACACAACATCCTGGCGGGCTTGCCAGTGTTGCTGGTTGGCTGCGTCGTACATCCAGGCCTTTACTGGAGAATGGCTCCAAGATGCGCTGCCTGCTCCGGTCACAGGGTGGTGGAGCAGACGTAGTGCGGCAGCGCTCTCTTCGGAGGTCCCGAAAGGAGAACAACGTCTCCCAGACTATTCACGAAGGGAACACTGACACTCGCCCTATGAAGGGCATTCTGAAGAAACGAAACAGTCTGAAACAGAAAGCAATCAGTGAAACTCCAGCAGCAGGTGCCCCGGAGCCACAGAGCATTTTAGGCTTGTCTACACCAACCAATGCCCCTTCAGAAGCATCAAAGCCTCGCAAAGGTATCCTAAAGAAGCCTGCAGAACAAGAGTCGGGGTACTACTCCTCCTCTCCAGAGAGCAGTGACTCTGCCTGGATACCACAGGCTCACGAGTGCCCCTCAGCACCAACCTTAAGGAAGGGCATCCTCAAGCGTAATGGGAAGTTCTCCTCAGGTGGGCTACAGGAGTTTGGATCTCTTGACCAGCTGGCAGTCTCTTTGCCCCGTGGGGGCACCAGGGCAAGGCCAAGTGGGGCCATAAGTGAGGACAGCATCCTCTCTTCGGAGTCCTTTGATCAGCTGGATCTCCCAGACCGTGTGGGACCTCCAATGCAGATTGATCAACCAGCCAAGGGTGGAATGAGGGGATGTGTGTCTGCTGACAACCTGCTGGACATCCAAGAAGACAGGATCCTTGGTGAAGGTCTCCTCAGGCCCTGGAACTGCTACCAGGCCGGAGTGGCTGACAGTGCCTTTTCTATCACAGACTGTGAGAATGTAACTGAGGCTTACAAACAGGCCATGGTAATAAGAGGCGCTGCAGCAAGCTGAAGATCAGCCAGTAGCAACGGACCCTGAATAGAGAACTCTTTAATGACTCTAGCAACCAGGTTGAAAATAGACCTAGCCAAAGTGCAGTATGTGGAATTAATAGCACAATGTAGAAAGAGATCATCTCTGCTAACTTCAGGAATTGTGCAGTACCAAAAAATGGGGAGGACTTGTTTCATATCAGATTGCTAGTGTAAATAGTTGTAGAACAATTCTTAATCATGAGTTTATTAGATAGCTTGTAATTTAATTGATATCAGGCTAAGAATCATCAGATGGATTCGCACAGTGTTTTTCAAAAACACCACCGTATGTTGTTTTTCAAAAACACTGTGCCAGCAGTTATTCAGTTGTGGTTGAAATGTCCATTTCAAAGACTCTCAGGAGAAAGATGAGATACTGTTTGTCAAACAAAAGCTATAATTTTTAATTTGGGAGCTTGCTCTCACAGTTGATGCAAAAATAGAATCTAAAACCAAAACACTGTTCTGCTGTCATGCACTAGTTTTTAGATCTGCTTTATTGACTGTGATTGGGACACTGGCTTTGTGGACAGTGGGACAGTCCTCAGAGCTGATATCTGATGACGTATTTATGTTATATGGTTCAGAACAATCAGCACTATTGTAAAATAAGGCTGGTTTAGTTGTGAAAGTTAAAAATTTATTTTGACTCCACAAAGTCAGTCACATTTATTGCCAACAACAACTGGATAAAGTGTTAATAATTTGAGAGATTACTGGGTCTTTGGATTCTAGCTTTGCGATAGTTGCTTATGTTTTAGATATCCAGGATAATAGGAATGAGTTCAATTTTAGGGTGGGTTCTCCCTTTAATGTATACCACAGCTTTTTAACTGCATTTTAAGATATGAGAGAAAATGATGTTTCATAAATACCAAAGAGTAAATTTGATGATGTTATGGAATACTTTTTTTTTTAATTATTTAAAATTGTAGCAAAAAGTGCCAAGATACTTGTGTGCAACAGGGACTTCAACTGTCAAAGAACATTTTTGTTTTTTTATTTCCCTTGAGATGACATGCAATAACATGAGAAAATTACTTGAATGCTATTTATCACACACTGACTCACAACAAGAGTAACCAGTAGAACCTGTCTTTACTCCCAAGTTTACAGTGATACGTGTTGAGATGGCCACAGCCTCTGTGCCAGAGCTCATTAAATCAGCTCAGTTATGTAAGGTTGTAAGTTCAACAGCACTGAAAATTTGTCTGAGGTGAGCTCCAGTCAACTTAACCAAGTATAATATGGTGGCCAGTTAATGTGTAATTAATCTGTAAGACCAGAGGTGGTACTCAGGTATTTTTTACTTTTCCATTTGAATTAAGACAACCAATGGTCAGAGAACACAATGTTGTTTTACTTGACATATAGACATTTCATTTTAAGTGTAAGAATTGGTGCAACTTTGCTAGATCGGTGCTGTGGCGTTAAATTTTAATCAAGTCTAATGAAGCCAGTGCCTGTAATAGCACTTTATCAGACCATGAAAACCTGACACCATGCAATCCTTTTTATCAGCCTTGAATATTGATTTCATGTAACACAAAGTCACACAAGACGATACCCAGAAGCTGCAATCATGCTGTTCTTACTGGAATGTAAGGAATGTATTAAGTTTTTTTTTAAATATTTAAGACATTTTCTTTGTTTACCCTGAAGCTCAACAATAATTTAAAAAACAGTGTGCATTTAAGTAAGCTAAGGAATGTCCTGATTTCAACTGGAAGTTTATCTTGAAGTTCTCTTGAACTTCAACTTCTTGAAGTTCTCTTGAAGTTCTGCTGTGTGGAAACAAAGGTATCATCATTATGACTGATGGCTGATGAATAAGCAGTCATTGTTGATTCAGCGTGTTACACATGAAAAATACAGTCAGCTGGAGGGAAGACGGGTCTATGGTGGAATTTGTTTCGTTTTTTTTTTTTAAGTTTTAATATACAATGCATTGAGCATTTTGTCAAACATTTATCGGTCTTTACAAATTGGCATTGTCTGTATTAGACACACGTAACATTTGTCCAGAAATAATAGATATGCAGATTCCATTTTTTTTTTATTCCCCTGAGAGCAACAATAATCATGTTTGCCAAAGTTACAGGCTTATGTTTTGCATTACTGTGTGCTCTGCCATGCTTATCTGACCTGATCAAAGAACTCAATAAAAAAATAAAAAGGTTATTTGATTGCTGCCTCAAATTGACTGTGACCTAAATACACATTTTTCATGCTGTAGAGTTTCGTTTTATAACTGTATAGGAATGTAATGCAGTGTTTCAATCGGGAGAAAAAATGTGTAGAAATTTCCATGGAATGTCCAGAGTGTGTCTGTAAAGCTACAAAGAGCATGTCATGAATCAGCTTTGGAATTAAATAGTGAATTTTATTAATACAAATTAATTGAAATACTCTTGCATTTAAAATGTGCAAATGCTGTTATCAGGATTTTGTGCAATACATCTGGCAATATCACAAAAGATGAAGTTAAAAGTAGACCCTGAAGATACATCATGAGGGAGTGAAGAGAAAATATCAAATTCATATTTATGAAAGCTGCTTTAGCCATCACAAAAAAAATGAGCAGCAACAGCATGGAAATATCAAAGAACTCTGATTCAACATATCAAACAGTGGGATCTTTTATATGTCACAAAGGGATCTCATAAAATCTAAGTGAAGAAACATTAAGTTAAAATGTCAATGACGTCATTCATGTTTATTACATTTTTGTGAATAGACACAAATAGCTTGCTGGTATTCAGTGTTCTTTTCTCCCATGGCTGTTAATTCATAATGTACATAATGTACACTTGCTATTCATGACAGGGAGGAGTTTGGTAGCATGTTTGCTTGGGGAAATGTCACAGGTGTCAATAGAACATCCTGAATGTCAGCAGGTGTGCAGCTGGTCTCTGGGCTGGGTGCTCCTGATCTGCAAACACCAGCAGCCTGGTAACAAGAGGGCAGGCTGAGCTCCAACACGCCGCCCAGCTGCTCATAGCACAGCCGGATAGAGTTCTGTTCAGGGTCACATAAACAAAAAATTGAGTAATATATGAACAGAAAAGAGGCTGCACATAAGATGATGGGCAGAAAAAATGTTTTTTCACATTTCTTTTGTTCTTGACCAATACTACATGGACATATTTGAGCAAATGCCTCGCAGTCCCATCCAAATGTGCACTGAACAGCTTCAGTGACTTTCAGGGTGCAGTTAAAACAGGTAAAAGACCATCTTGAACTACTATTTTTTTGGTTTCGGGTACTTGAAAGCCTTCCTCGGGGAATCCAACTATCTGATTGATAATGGAGAACAAGTTTCATTGTGAATGCCGACCAATTCCCCAGAAAGATCAAAAGCATTCCAGTCCACACTCGCAACAGGGCAAAGTCAAAAGATACACTGATATGAAAGTTTTACCATGTCTGAAAATGTCACAGTTAAACATTACCCTTACCAGATCAATGACCAAAAGGTTGGCCAAAAGCTTCATGACTGAATCAGTAGACATGCTACCATCCAGAATCTCAAGTCGCTGCATGGCAACTCCGACACAGGCACAGGCAACAGTGGAGGGCAAGAAGGCTGAAAACTTGTATTCTGTTGATAAGAGATAAAGATGACTTGCAAACTTAAAATGAATAAAATTATCTACATAGTTTTTACTCAGTAAGTATGGTGGTGTTTTTCATTTAAGGGACAAAACCAATTCAACCGTGAAAGAGTCAGTAAGAGCCAGATGGCAGGTGAGATGTCACATTAAAGCAATGCCACCATTGTAGACACACCCAGAGAGACAAAAGCAAGTGCTTTACAGCAGACAATTTCCCAAAACCTGATAATCTGACACATTAGCCTAATTGCTTCAGGCAGAAAAGATAGTGAGACAAAAAGTCAGCCATTCAATCCTTTCTCAAACACCTTTTTGAATGGATTTCAATGTTGGGAGCCAGGAAATCTATAAATTTTACCGGCTGCAGTGCCAGTCTGGCTAAAAGGTCCAAACTGACTATCGCTGTGACTTGTTGCCTCGGGCAACCTCATGGAGATTCGTGGGAAATCAGCCAGCTGAATGGACGGACATGGGTCTTTCAAAGTACACAATACGGGATTACACAAACCCAGCTCCCTGTCTCCAAAATGAACTGCTGACACATCGTAATCAAAGTTATGGCTGCTTTGTGCCCATTGTTCACTATGTAAAAAGTCACTTAATTTCACCAAATAAGTGAAAGAAAAACATTGCTGCTACAGTTAGATGGTGCATGTGACAGTTCAGTTTTTCTCTTGCTACATTAATAACAAATGGCTTGGCAACTGACAACAGACTCATTTAACACAAGAAAATAGTGGGTAGTTTCAGAAATTTCTATGGCCTCCAGAAATGTTGTTTTTTCTTCTCTGGGTGCCTCAAAGCTGTTTGGAGAAACTCTCATTTATGTTGGCAGCCTACCATGTTATGTAGCTTACCTATGGCTGCCAGGGCAATGTAGGAGTGAACATGCCTGCGCACGTTGTGGAGTTGGCTGGGGTTAACAAAGGGTATGGCATGAAGAATTGGCTCCAAGAAGTCAGATGGCAGCACAGAGGCCAGGCACCAGTCTAACCGTGAGAGCACTAGCACCTCCCAGTGCTGGAACACATATATTCTGGTTAACAACTCCACTATCAAAATCCCATATAAAATTCCATACAGTATCACTCATTTACAAGCATGTGAAAACATGTGTTACCCAGACATAAAACACTCAATTATGGAATCCAAAAAGACTTTAGTTTATAAAACTACCTGGTACCAAAGTGGTCAAGGGTTTTCCAAAAAATGTTTGTATTCTAATTAAGGCTGGGCAGTTAATTGATATATTATCAGTATTGTGATGTGAGACTCATCTGGGATTTTGGATATGGTAATGTCATGATATGGCATAAGTATTTTATTTTCCTGGTTTTAAAGACTGCATTACAGTAAAGGGACTCAATTCCTTGAACTTACTAGATTGTTCTAGCTGTACTATTATTTGCCTCTACCTGCTTGGTCATCATATCCACTTTATTAATGGCTGGAACCCCTGAGTCCCCAGTTTCCATTATGTGAACCTTTGCACTTCATTATGCAACCTAGTGGCCAGTTCAAAAAATGAAATGTTCCATTTACCAGGATGTCTGAAACTGATATGGAGTTGTCTGTGTAGATACAAAGCTTGCTGGCACTCAGTGGGACAGTCTCTCTCAATTTGGAGGCCAGGAACATACAAACCGCCCCTAAAAGCTGTAAGTCGGCCTTCTCGGAGGCAAAACGGCTCAGGTAACAGTCCACGTAATTTACGGCCAGTGGAAACACCTCCTCCTCACATTTCTGTTCCTCACACACCTGTTGGATGGAAACCAGCTCGTTATAGTCCTGGAAGTACAGGAGTCAAAGTTAGGGAGGCATCGGTGTCTGTATCCATGCCAGTACCGGTATACAATGGAGATTCAGTATCAGAGATATTACATAACACTAAAATCCATTACCAGAAGACCTGAGTGACATACCAGAACAAATGAAAACAAATTATCTTGTCTTTCTCCAATGTTGATACCCCAAAAATAATAGTTAAAATCCAAACTGTTTATTTCAAGCAATTAATCGGATCGGTTCTAATCCCCGTATCGGTCGATGCTTAACGTATCGTTACAATAATGTAACGGTCTTGAAAAAATTGCCATTGGTGCTTCCCTACATGGGCGATGTATACTTAAACATCCCATGAATTAACTTGGTGAACTTGCATACCTGGAACATCCACACTGCCAGTATCCTCCTCATGAATGGCTGGATGTCTGTCTGAACTGTGCCGAAGTAAGGAGACACCCGGCAGGTCTTCTCCAGGGCCTTCAGGTTGTGCAGTGCTCGGTGGTCGCCGGT
>OMLF01020697.1:19804-33330 GCA_900302615.1 Holocentrus rufus
AGCGCAGGGTCACGGCCGGCCCGGACAGCCACAACATGCACCCTGTCACTGGCGTTTGCGTTTCGAAACTGTCCGTCCTCACTACACACCAGATCCATTCCACTACCTAGCAGGGTACTATTCTGGCACCCTAAACTCCTGACGCCCTTTCAGTTTAACAGTAGCTCAGGAAAATTAGCTAGCTAAATTAGCTAGCTAACGTCAAGGAACTTGGCTAATGTTAAAAGGTTAGCTGTCCTATAAGTACTTTGTTTTAAAATGGCAGCAAATCTATTTCGATACTTCTCACCCTTTTCCTGGTCTACTTACTGGGCACTCTATAAAGCTGTCAAGGTCAAATAAATGACCTTGCGGACGCAACATTAGTGTGCACTGTAGTCACACTAACAGGTCAAAGGTCATCGGAATTGACATGGTCGTCATGGCAGCACTTGTTCCAACATGATTCTTCCAATACAAAAATGCAATAGGCATTACTATCCAAACCAAAATATTTTTTATTTTTATTGTGTGTGGATGTATTAAACCATAAATACCAAATGGGAACTTAATATTCAAAGAAACAAATTTATCCTTGCATAACTGAAGAATAGAGGTTTATTTTTTAAATTCAATAACTTCTGTTGCCTAAAAATGATTAAGTTTCTTTTCAATCTAAATTACACAAATTAATTGTACACTGTTCTCAATGGAGAAAGCAAACATTTCGTTCCGACAGTTCTGAGCTTCATAGTAATATGAAACTATAAGCTCCTCATCATCACCTTTAATTTGCATTTCCTTCTAAATGCAACCTCATCCAAGTGGAGAACAAAATTATGGCTGCTAAAACAAGTCCCTGTAATCTTGGAATTTGTCATTTGCATCCACATAATGAAGAAGCCTAGATTTTTATTTTTATTTTTTTTAAATCATAGCCTTTCATCTGCTGAGGAAAACAAACATTGGCATCAGATGAGGATGATACTGGGCCTGTCTCAACTAAATACTCAGTCCATAAATACTGTAACAGGCACAGCGGTTTCAAGATCTCGCGACTCAGAGTTTTGTAGCTCGCGGCGAATCTCTGCAGAGATCTGAGGGTGTGTTTGTATCTTGAGCAGCTCCAGCAGGGCTGCCTTCTGTTCGGAGGCCAGGTCAGCTTTGTAGCGCTGGGCCAGAGTAAGCAAACTCTGATGCCACAGAACAGGAAGGACGCGTTTCTCACTGCGGAAGGACAGGAAGTGAGCAACCAAGGCATCTAGGACACGGAAAGGTAGGGCGTATTTCTTGTCGAGCAACAGGCGCAGGAAAATGCTGTTGGCACCGTTGTACTCCATCTCTGCTAATTTCAGCATGGCAGCACTGAAAGAAATCAAAGAATAGGATTAATTTAATAGAACACTTACTTCTGTAACATTAACAAATATGACATCATTTCAAGAAATAACAAGAATTGTTTTAACAGATCAAAGGCCTCAAGAAGTAGCTAAATCCTAGAGCTATCTAAACAGCTGCTGATTAAAGTGTGTGTGACATAAGTGTGCTATTGAAAGGCAAAATTTGCTCTTACCTGGAGTGCAGCACAGGGATTGAGCACTTGGTGAGAATGCTTCCAATGATGATGGCCTCCCTAAGAGTGCATGTCCCGGATTCACAGAGTGGGATCAATATACCTAGGTGAGAGGGGGAGCACAAAACATATTCAAAATGTTTTATGTTCTCATACCAACAATGCACAAAGATATTTTGAGAACAAAACATAGCCACAAAGTGTTCAAAGAGGGTGAGGAAGATATTTTATCAACTAAAACCAACATGACTAATTATGACTTCATTGACAATATTTATCATCAGTTATTAATCGTTTATTAGATCATTTTTTTGATTCTTTATAACCTTCTGTAAATGTCTTTTGAATTGAATTTTTGCCCAGTTTTAATCTTCTTCCTTCTTCCTCTCACCCCTTGCCGATTTGTTATGTTTTCCTCCACATCTACATTTAGTTTCTGTGTGTTGGAGGTGTAATATATTGTGATTACTAATGATGCAAATCCATGAATAAATCCATCCATAATAAGACCATGAAGCACAACCGTGATGCTGAGGATTAGAAAGGAAAACTGGGGAGAAAAAAAATCTATAAGCTTATACTCAACAAAAGGGTACTGAGAATTTAATTTACTGACTATTATTGCATTATCATTATGCAGGTCTATTAGCAAAATGATCTATGGTGGGCTTTTAATCCATTTTAATTTGTGCTCTATTAATTTTGCATTTATTTTGCACCATAATGCATGCACAACCCTGCCTAATAATTGGAAAGTGTGCACTGTCTGTAAAAACATTTACTTTTCCCATGTCTGTATTTATAAGCAACACTGCCACTAAGTGGTGCCCTATTGCACTTGCAGTTTTCAAACTGTGGAATGTACTGGCTGCAGGGTGTTTGGGGACAAGAACACCATCAAAGACAGGAACAATTTGTGAACTAACTGACCTGGAAAATGAAACATTATTTTCACAAATGGCAATTATCAGCCAAAATGAATTCCAGCCTTATTGGTGGGGAGTTTGGGGATTTTGAGTGTGTCAGTTACCGAGTTAATGGTGTTAATTAGCCTGTGTACACTGGCTAATCTTCTCCCAATGTCCCAGTTCACACTATAATTTCTAAACTCCATTCTGAAATTAGAAATCCTTTGGAGTCAGAGAAAAATTGTACTTTCCATTTGTGAGAGGCTGTCCAATACTTCATTCATCACCAGGTTAACACAGATAGACAGACAATAATAATAACAATCCCATTTATAGTTACGGGCAAGTGTCTAGTGCACCCAAATTTCATGTGTGAGGATTGTGTTTGGAAACTATCACAAACACATGAACACACAAACTCGACACAGAAAGGGCAAGGAATCAAAACTGAGACCTTTTTGGTTTGAGATCACAGAAAGAACCACCCCACTGAGCCATTTGTGTCACCATCTGCCAAATCCAATCTAACAAATCATGACAAATATTTTCTCTTATAATGACATACAATAAATATTCAAGATGGTAACAGGAAACTACACAGCAGCCATTTTGACATGAAATAGCAGGCAAACACAGGTGGTACTAATGACATTAATTAGGGTTCAGTTCCATTTAAGTGTAACAGAGTCATTCCAGTGAGCCAGCATGAACAATAGCAGGACCCTGACTCTGTTAGACCTAAATGGAACAGAACTTTAATTAATTTCATCAGTAACACTTGCCTTTGCCTCCTGTTGATGTCTAAATGGCTGCTGTGGAAAAGGTCTATAAGTGATCATTTTTAGATATTTCAAGTATTTGGTAAACCAGAATGTGAAATCCACCACTTGCCAAAGTAGTCTCCAAGTAATAATATGATTTCACTGAACACTGCCATTACCTGGGCAGGGAAAAGTTTCAGCGGGGCAGCTGGAATTTTGCATGATTGACATGGGTTTCATATTTTATTTGTCCACACTACATCTTAATTGTTCTTGTATGCTAAGGGAGTTGGGGTATCACCGATTTTCTTATTTGTGATTTAAATAACACCTCCAATGAAAAACTTACCATGAAAAACTTTGCTATAAGTTCTAATGCTACCAAAGAAGTCTGTAGCTTTTTCATTCAGAAAAAGATTCAGTGAGCTTCTGAATGTAACATTCATGTCTAAATTTTCACCACTGATAAGGTAAGTTTCTGTCTCACCTTTAAACCATGCTCCTGGTTTGAATAAGGCCTTCTTGAGGGCACTGTACAGGTGAAAGTTGAGTCGTTTGTATTCTGCAATATCATCCCGGACTCGAGGCAGCAGCACCAAATTGTAAAAACGTTGGGCCATTCGCTCTTTCAGATTGGATGAGAAGATTCTACACCAAAAAACATTAAGTATTACTTTAAATGTGTCATATCAACACTCACTGTGAGATATATACTGTAAATATAATGATAATTCTCCCAGTGTAAAAATCACACCCACAATTGTAGACTAACCTTGTTGCCTGATACATGGCAGCTGCAGTCCAGCTCTCAGGATCAGTCAAATACAGAACTTGCTCCCAGTTTGACAGTGCTGGGATGATTTTAAAAGCCTTTGGCAACTTGCCGCTGCGATATTTTGACAGGACCTGAAACAAAAGAGAGGAAATGACAAAAATTATGTCTGATCCTGTATTCATGTCGGTGTTAGAATTTTCTAGGCGCCTGAGAGCACCTCTATAGGAGTCCAGCTCTGTGCGTTCTCTGGTTTGTGCAAGAACTTTTTGTAATGTGCAGTGCTTACAGGAACTTCAATATGCATTCTCTAGACCCCACAGACCAAAAGCCCTGCATAAGAGAAACACTATTTGCACTAAAATATCTGGTAATACAGTAGAAATCACTCAAGCATGAACCAGCTCGGTTAGTGTGCGTTTTGGATTCAAATAACAATTGGAGCCAAACAGTAGGGATCTGCTTTATGGCAGAACTGACAAAACTCACCTTGCTGACACCTCTGTAAACTTCAATGATCCTGGGGTCCAGCTGAGGCATTGGCTGCCCTGACACCTCTGACATCACCGTGCCCACCTCAGTCTGCTTCTCTGTAATCTTCTCCATAATAATGTCTGCCAAAGTCCGTCTACAGGAAACACAAAAATAGGATTAATCAGAAAAGAGAGCAAAGCATTTAGAACAAGAATTGAGATCACGGTATTAAGAAACTAAATAAAAGTTGAAAAGCCGATGGCTGAGTTGAGTGTAAGGTTAGACTTGTGTTACATCTTGCCTCATTGGAGGATTCTTATTCATGAACATCTCAATGGCCTTCTCATCCTCTGGGTCAATCACTACTTCAGTTTCACAGCCAGCATCCCCATCCCCAGAACCGCCTTCTCCCAGCGCTGGCCACTCCTCATCTGAGTCTGCATCCTGAGTATCAGGACCTAGAATATGAACACAAAGACGCACAGAATATTAGCCGGTACAAAACTAAACCCCACTCACAGCACTATATGATAAGTAAGATATATTCTGTAGTCAAGTGACTCTCTATGGTTAAGGGAGTCGTTTGGTAAAGTTTTACACAAAATATATTCAACATACACACTTTAAAAAATTGCAATATTTTACAAGGTTTGCTATATTGTTTTAGTGGAAAGACAGGGTTGACATAAAAGACAAACTGTTCAACTTTGTTTGGGACTAGCACAAAACTATTTTAATGTGAGCAGTTTCAAGGTGAGTATGACTCAATAAAAATAAATTGTTACTGTAACTTACATGTCACGGGTTAACTAAATATCTAAAACAATGCAAGGTTTAGCCGTCATTACCCAAAACAGTGACTGGCGTTTTCTTCTTCTCTGGTGCCAAGCCATATTCTGTCTGAAGTTCCTCTTGCTGAATTCGGGCTTGTTCCAAAATCTTTCGCGACAGACGATCATCCACGTACTTGTCCTCACTTTCTCCCCGGCTGTCCCTGCTCTTCACTCGGCCATGTACTCGGACCATGTCCCCTTGCATGATTTGGTCAGCCAATGCGACCATTCCCCCACTCTTCTCGCCACCCCCTCCACCTTTTGATTTTTTCACTTTCGGCATAACTGCGGTTTTACAAAGTGAGTAAAATGTATATCTTTTTTGTTGGCATGTGTTAGCTAACGTGTAGCCGTCCCAAAATCAGTAAACAGATAGGAATAGTAGTTGGCTACACGTGCGGACGTTCTGCACGGGGGAAGTGACGTGTGTAGGTCATGTGACCAATAGAAACGTCCATGCACATATAAACATGCCGTATTGGTATTCGTTGTTTTTGTTTGCACGAGCAGTTGACTTGTACCAAGGCTTTTGAGTATCGAGTGTCGTGAATTGTTAGAAATCCTCGATATCTTAAAAAAAAAAATCGCCTGTGTTACCGGAAGACAATGTTTGTTTCAACCGGAAGTATTCAGCAGAGACCGTCATTCGGAAATAAGTACGGTGACTGGCGGCGAAAATCAATGGGGGTCACTTGGTGAGATTGATTACTTGTTTTATTTTCCACGATTCAGAAATGGACATATCTACAAGAGCAATATATTGTATATAGCCACATACCAGATATTTCACCTTATATGCTATTAGAGCCAGGCCGAGCTGCACCGCTATGCACCAAACAAAGCAAGGAGCCGACAAGTGCCTTCATAGCAACTAATAAACACATTTCACTCTGTCTTCTCTGTTATCTTCTACTCCTGAGTACTCCTGAGCTTTATATTCGTAACATTAGTGTTGTGTTTTGTGTGTCTGAAGTGTGTGTCAGGTGCCTGTTGCAGAGGGAAAGAGTGTGCAGCAGACTGTGGACATACTGCACAAGAAACTGGAACAACTGGGCGCCGTGAAGCAGGGCAGTTTTTGTGTAGACTGTGAGACATACCATGCCACAGGAAATGTCAGCGGTAATGCATAATTCTCTGCTTTTTATCAGTTATACAAGTCTTAAATTGATATTTGCAAATATACAAATCAATTTTGTAAGTGCATGAGCTACTAAACTTCAGTAACACCATTAACCTCACGTTAACAGTCAGTCTTGTCTGTCTGTTGCAGGCCAGCCATCTAAGCTGCTGTATGTGATGCACAACTCAGAGACGCCCCTGAGCTGCCTTGCCCTGTTTGAAGGGGGACCCTGCCTCACAGCAGATGGCAACTTTGACGTTCTCATGGTGAAACTAAAAAGTCACTTCCAGAATGCCAAGGGGCACAAGGTGGAGTGCCGTGGGTCAAGATACCGCTATTGTGACTTCCTTGTAAAAGTTGGTACTGTGACAATGAGCTCCAGCGCAAGAGGTATATCAGTAGAGGTATGTGTGATGATGAAACAAACGCACATAAGAAAGATTAAAGACATTAAATCTTTCCCGTTGTCTCTGTATATATCTTACCTGTGTAACAAGCCATTTGTGTGTGTCCTCAGGTGGAGTACTGTCCCTGTGTGGTGCCAGGGGACTGCTGGAACCTCATGAAGGAGTTCATGCAGTCCTTCCTCGGCTCCAGCGTCCCTGAGCTGCCATCTGTGTTTGCTACCAAGCCTGAGGGACTTTATGCACCAGCAGACTGTGTTGACACCATGACTCAGTACTTAGAGTTGTTCAACAAACTCCGTAAATTGCAGATCCCAGGGAGCAATGTGCGTTGAAGTTTCAGTGGTAATAGGGAGGACTTTGTTTGTATTGTTTGTATTGTTCATCCCGATTCTGGTCCTATGGATCAACAAAGTGTCCAGGCATTTGTTACAATGCCAGTTTTTTTACCGCCATTTTTGATGCTGTATTTCACCCTTTTTATAAAAGCATCTTATCTAAATGAGGCAAAGCAGAGAACAGTAGCCAAATTTCATGCATGTTTCTGACCTGACACTCTTTTTATAGTTGTACTGTATATATACATTTGTAGAAGTATCTCTGCCCTCAGCATTGGGTATCCTGTTGGTGTAGTTGTGATAACCTAAACTGTAATCTGTCAACAGCTGTTACAACACACAATGCTGATTCAAAGTATAATTCCATGAAAGTGATAGTTTTACTTTTTGTATCTTGTGATTGTTATTTGTCATAAACTTTTCAGAAGTGGTATTTGCGCGCGCGTGTGTGTTTGTGTGTGTTGGGGGGTCATAAGCTCTGTGTCTTGATGAATAAAACTTTGAACAAGAAAGTTATTATTTCAGCTCATCGCTTCTGGTACAGTAAATATTTTCATCTGGCAATAATGTAAGTGTAAAAACTAATGAAAGGCGTTTAAAACTAAATTATCAGGTGTGTTATTGTTGCATGTGGTCATGGTGGGTGGTTGGACCGCACACGCAGATAATAGCGATGTATTTAGGTCCTGCAGCCTGCTGAGCGTCCACCCTGCTGCCTGTTGTTCCGCCATTCCGCCAATGAGAGTCTGCCGCTCCGCATCAGTCCAATGAGAAGGGTTTCGGGTCAGAGTGAGAGTTCGGTTGTTCAATCTGAGTGAGTGAGGAGGACAACAATCAGCTCTGAGTGCACCGTGCAAATGATGGTGGGGATGGTAACGTTAGCTATGTTTTTCTGTATCTGATGTTATAAATGCATGAACATAAATATTGCTAGGGTTACTGTATTTCTGTAACCCCTTCCCTGTGATGAATGTCACCGGCGAGTTTTTTTTGTTCGCATCAGCAGCACAATTAGCTAGCGAGCTAAGCTATATAACGTTAGTTAGCAACCAACAACAGTAACGTTAACTTCGATTGTCCTCAGCAAACGCGTTAGCCGTGTAGCTAGCTGGCTATTGTGGCAAGCTAATAACATTAACGTTAGCCCATTGGTGGCAAGCGGGTTTTCTGTATTTTATAAAGTATCTTATCAGGCAAGTCACACAAAACATGATAGGCTAGTGAATGCTAACCTTCTGCAGCGACGCTGTAACAAGCGGTTAGCGATGTTAGCTAACTTGCCGCTTGCAGGGCTGCCTCAAACCAACAAAGTTGGTGAATGTTCCTAGAGAGTGGCTCTCTGACTGTTCTTTGTTCTGACTGAAAATGGTGATGGTGGGGTAGCTTAGCATAGCATGAGCAACCAGCCAGGCTGATCTAGACTTCTGGTATTAAATCGTACAGAGACAACGCTAGTCATGGTGAGGCTGACAGAAAACATCCACGACAAATAATACACAGTTACTGTTAGATGCAGTGTGAATAGCACAACATAGCGTTGTGCAGTTTAGATATGCAACAGTAACAGTCGCACCAGCTTGCAAGTTAACGTTGTCTTCAAAATAGAAGTCTTTCTTGAAAAGTATGGGATGTTGTAAAATACATGAAGATAGAAGAATGGCCTGTTTCACAGCACCAGCACTGCGACCCACAGACCGACAGGCTAGATGAACATTTATATTGATTAGCCGCAGAGTTTAAATGGTCAGAAGGCCATTCCCGTTCTTTTGAAAATTTCAGCGTGGAAATGTGGTCGCTTACGAGCTTGCGATGAAAATGAGCATAGATGCAACGTTGTTATTCCACGATAAAGACACAATTTCACTAAACATTACATTGACAGTTAAACTCAAAATGTTAATTATCCACACATAAACGTATGCGTATTAACATAGTAACACAACGCAACTGAATGACTTTGTAGGCTGATGAAAAGAGATGACCACATTTAACTAGTAAGTGTCCTTACTAATAATCTAATTCTAGCACTTAATTCTGCCGCATATAACTTTAGAGGCCTACTCAAAGACTGGCTCCAGTTCTTTCCAGCCAACTTCATCAACTGTGGAACTGAGAGCGCACTGATCTTACGTATCAATCTGAAAAACGATGTGCTTCAAACGTCACATTCTCATCAAGGGAGAGAAACTTTTTCGGAACAGTCTGTATCAGCCTGCTCTCTGTTAATATCTGGAGTCAAAAGGAACACCCCCGTTTAAACAATGAAAACCCCAAACCCAAGTTTGGATGGACTTTTAATTAATTCAGAGTTCCTGCTAGCTCACTGATCATGGTTAAATTAGTGAACAAAAAGTCTAAACTTTAGCATGTTTTTGTTGTACTAAAGGTGATAAGAGTTTAAATGAGAAGAACTTCTCAAAATGTATTAAATGAACTGTTGAAGTTAGAAAAATAAGTTTCCTGGGGACTGGGAGATGATGAGCTATCATTTCCCCATTCCCTTATTATTCTTTATAGAGTATTTCATTTTTGTGGTCAGTGTTGTCTTGCAAGTAAAGAAAAATTATTAAAACATGCTTTTGGTGCAACTGATCAGGGTTCATGTTATGATGCTGACTTAATTTTATTCTCATTTTTTTCAGGATGATCCTGTGAATGTGTGTGATGACAGTGGGCATGGCTGATTGAGCTGAATGTCATTGAATTCCTTGCAGATGTAGTGATGTATTGTCCCAAATCTGATCAATCAAACAATTTTTACAGTAAGTAAAAACTGTCTATACATTAAATGTGTCTGTACTTACAAATTAATTTCCTATAATTCAGTATACATGGACTTTATGCTATATTTTTAGAATATACTGTATATCTGTATTGTTTTTTAAATTTATTTTGACATGCTAAAGGTTTTCTAGTTTTACTACAAGTGTAATTTAACATCAGTATTTCGGTCTAGTGCAGCATATGTAGGTCATTCTGTGTTTATTCTACAATAATAATCTGATTGATTTTGTTTCTTCCCATAAATCTTACTCCAGAATGAGTTGCTGCTTGGCTCGGGGACTTGCGTCCTACTACTGAGGCCACATGTGTATCTTGAGAGATGGATCGCTGTAAGCACGTGGGGCGCCTTCGTCTTGGCCACGACCATTCCATACTCAATCCACAAAAATGGTGCTGTGTGGACTGCAGCACCACCGATTCAGTGTGGGCCTGCCTCAAGTGCTCCCATGTGGCCTGTGGACGTTTTATGGAGGAGCACTCACTGAAACATTTTCAGGAGTCGCACCACCCACTAGCTATGGAGGTGCGGGAGCTGGATGTGTTCTGTTTTGCCTGTGGAGACTATGTACTCAATGATAATGCAGAGGGGGACCTCAAACTCCTCAGAGGGGCTCTCTCTACTGTTGGCAGCCCGGGTCGACGCTCGCTACGCTCCTCTGCAGGGGGAGAGGGCACCCCGTGGGTTGGGGAAGGCGGACCACAGCCTGCCATGCAGTTGGCCTTGCGGCACAGGAGGAAAACACTTCTGGGCACGATGCTTCGCCGGTGGATGAGCAAACATCAGGAACTGCAGAGCCAGCGTGAGCAGAAACTCGAGGAAGCTAGACGACAAAAGAAGGAAGCGAAAAAGAGACTCCTGGAAGAGCTTCGTAATGTTCCCCCCAGAAAGAGTGCCAGGCTCCTCACTCAGGCGCCACGTTCAACCATCACACTCATTCCTCGCAAATTTCGTGACCCTCCAGAACGCCTACCTCCTCCTCCCAAGAAGCCTCCTCTTCTAACCCTGTCCCGTAAGACTCCTCAGAATGGCAGAGCTGGTAAACTGAGGAGGTACTACTCCACTCATTCGCGCAGGAGACTTGCCCCAGGTGTCACCGGTCTGCGCAACTTGGGGAATACATGCTACATGAACTCTATATTGCAGGTGTTGAGCCACCTGCAGAAATTCAGGGAGTGTTTTCTCACTTTGGACTTGTGTGAGACTGAGGAACTGCTGGCTAAGACCAATCACTCCCAGGGAGTGAAAGGTGTTGTCAGCAGTGGCAGTGCAGCTCTGTCAGGATGCCCTCTTGGACGCATGGGGAAGACAGGCTGTACGGATTTGCCGGTGGGCAAAAAAGAAAGCGCCCCCCCCTCACTGCATGCTGCAGAGTTGGTCCAGCCCAAGGAGTCTCGCTGCTCTACCCGCCAGCAGATGTCTCTGTGCCATGAGTTGCATACACTTTTCAGGGTCATGTGGTCAGGCCGGTGGTCTTTGGTGTCTCCCTTCGCCATGCTGCACTCCGTGTGGAACCTGATCCCAGCTTTCCGTGGGTATGACCAGCAGGATGCCCAGGAGTTCCTGTGTGAGCTGCTGGACAAGGTGCAGCAGGAGTTGGAGACAGATGGATCCAAACGCAGGATAGTCATCCCCATCACCCAGAGGAAACTCTCCAAGCAAGTGCTAAAGGTTCTCAACACCATCTTTCATGGGCAGCTACTCAGCCAGGTGAGACTTTAGCCACATATCCACGTCTCTGTGATTTAGTAGGACTTTAAATATTCCATGGTTGGTGCATTTTGTGTTTAGCAAAAGGAAGCTTGCATTATTTTGGACATATAACAAGGTTAATGGCCACCATCCTAGACTTTATCACAAAATACCACAACAGCTCATTACTGTGGTGTTTGTGAGTTTCACCTGTTGTTGATTATGTGAAAACTTTTTTTCCCCTTTGGCTTTTCTACCCTGTGTTTTTTCTAGGTGACATGTCTGTCCTGTAAGCACAAGTCCAACACAGTTGAGCCATTCTGGGATCTTTCTCTGGAATTTCCAGAGCGTTATCACAGCATTGACAAAGGCTCAGCCTCTACGGCTTACCAGCGCAGTTGTACCCTCACCGAGATGCTGGCCAAGTTTACGGAGACAGAGGCCCTTGAAGGCAGCATCTACGCCTGCAACCACTGCAACAGTTAGTACAGCGCTAAATGAAATGAAATGTTCAGCAATCAGGATTTGAATATGTAAAATTTTTTCCTATCTTTTAACAGGCCTATTTTAGACAATAGAATGTTGTATCGTCAGATGTATTGTCACAATATGATTACACTTAGAGATGATAAACTGCTGCATCCATGTCCAAAATAGAGATTTCTTAATCATACAGGTCTTAAAAATGTCTAAACATTCCACATTCTCATGCCAAAGAAGTTCAGTCAAACAAAGACAAAGGTTTTTCACTTTGGAGAAAATATGACTGCTAACAGGGATTGTATTTGAACTGCATAAATTTGAATTTGTCATGCTCATATTAAACCACTGAATTAAACATGTATTTGCTGAATACATTTTAAAAGATGAATTTGTCAGGGACAATTTTGATTGGCTGCAGTGGCTTGAAATTGAAATTATTTTCAAGATCTAATTTTAAATTCATTTTTCTACATTCATAATGAGCTTCCACATCTAGCTACAAGGGACTTTTATTCCTTGAGTGTCAGCTGGGAGGCAGGGCACTTCCTCTGTGGCTGTCAGCAGTGGGCTAACACTGCTCACTTAGCCAGCCATAAGCCCTGTGGCATTGTGCCTCGCTTGTCTCCTCAGTCAATGCTTGAGAGAAGGAAGTGAACAATGGCTTGCGGTTGGCTGAGTGAAGAGTGTTGGCCCACTTTTGGCAGCCTTGCAGCAGAAAACGACTTTAAAACTAGGCTGGGGTGTCAGCTTTGATGAAATTGGCAAAAAGATACTTTACTTTTTTTTTTTGCCTGTTTCTATACTGTACCTATTTGCAAAGCTTGACATCCACAATATACATTTCATCTAAATATTAACTTAACCATTTTATTGTTTTATAATCTGTCAGAAAGAAGACGGAAAACATCCCACAAACCCTTAGTCCTGTCAGAGGCATGTAAGCAGCTTCTGATCTACCGTTTACCTCAGGTTCTACGGCTGCACCTCAAACGCTTCAGGCAAGTTTCTCAACAGGCTGTGAATCCAGTGAGCTGGATTCTGATCATTCACCACCATTTGAGAAACCCAGTACTCTAAAGTTTACAATTGTGTATCTGTAGTTTGTTGTAGTTGTTTTTGATTAGGTTAATGAGTCATAGTGACACTAACTAGTCTCTGTTGTGTGGTAGATGGTCTGGGCGGAACCACAGAGAGAAGATAGGCGTCCATGTGGCCTTTGACCAGGTACTGAACATCAAACCCTACTGCTGCACTGGCTCAGGTCACTCTGTCCATAGAGGGGGCTACACCTATGACCTGTCTGCTGTAGTTATGCATCATGGTAAAGGCTTCGGCTCAGGGCACTACACCGCATACTGCTACAATACAGAAGGAGGTGAGAAGACACTGGACTTTTTGAAATTAATC
>OMLF01020699.1:8010-37853 GCA_900302615.1 Holocentrus rufus
GAGGCCTCCAGCCGCAGGCCACAATTTAGGAGCAGCGGCCTTTATTGACAGGGGAGCCCTCAACACGATGTGTTAATACAGATTCCCCAACCACAATTATTAAACTGCCACCTATTTATTGTATGATTATGAGCAATGCATTAACTGAATATCATCCAACAGCAGTGTGTGGCAGTGGGGCAGGATGAGCTACGTGCACACGTAATCAAACTTTTCAATTAATTTTAATATTTAAACTTTTTCCCCTCGCCTCCTTAAAGCTACAATCTGCAATCCAAATTTAAGCGAAATGTAGCCCCATCAAATCAAACTGAGGCCTGCTTTGTGGTCGGGGAAATATGATCACTGTCAAACTCAGTGTATGAGTTGTAGATATGAGGAATGGTTGTTTGAAGTCTGAATGTGCAATCAAAGTCGTGATGGGGACAGTTTGAGGTGATCAGAAAAGTGTCAGGAACTCGTCTCCATCTGAATATAAACCTTTATTAGCTTTACGGAGTCTTATTTGATGTCCAAGTTCGGACTTTTTAGGTGTGTAGCTCTCAGCAGATGCAGGTATATTAAGAGTGACTTTCTGTTTTCAGTGTGAAATTAGCTATTCTCCGTTTAACATGAGGGAACACTTTGTAGGAAAAGCGGCATGTCCTGTATGTAGTTCTGAGTTTGTGTTCTGTCATTAAAAGCCATGAAGATTGTCCCGTGCATGGCACTGTAGTTTTCCCTTTGTACTTAAACTGACTTACATGTTTTGTAAAAAGCTTCTTGCCATGAGAGGAAACACTGCCTGCACCCTTGAGAGTGCAGTAACTAACCATGAGAGACCCTGCATCATCCTCATTTTAGACCTGATCAATACACATGGTCAGCATTCCACTTTTGTATTATTTATATTGTTTAGTTTCGCTCTCTGAATCTGATTTGTTTCATGGCTCGTTGCTGAAGCATTGTGCTACATCTTAAGTGTTTCCTCATCGCTCTGTGTACCAAACAAGACAAATAAAATGCTACTAAAAAATAACAAATAGCTTGAGGGGAAAATTTGTTCACCACCATTTACGCCTCAGCCTTCTAAATGCTGCATGTGATTATGCAGTGTATGTCTGTGCAGGGAGAATGATATTCAGCCTCATGTGAAGCATCAACTGAGAGCCAGAATCTATGGCTGTGCACAACTCTCTGCTTTTCAAACATTGCAATGATTACATCATTATTGATAACTGATTCATGAATGATACAAAGTGAGCATTGTTAGCAAGCCAGACTGTCTGTCTGCAGACTTATGAAACATCAAACAGAATAATTTCACGACTGCACATAGAAGAAAAGCCTGTCACTTAGAAATAAACGCAACTTTGGTTTAAAGTATTTGCCAAATGGAACACATAATATCTACCAAACAATACCGCTTAATGCTGAGCGTGAAGCATCTGCACTGTGCTGAGGTGCTGCTGCTCGGCTTCTTTCAGATCTCAGTCACTGTTCAAAAACCTTTTTTTGTATGAGTGTTCATATCTTTTGTAGGATATAACCCATAAACCATACCAGTCAGTAGACAACCTAAAAATGCAGCATACCAATAGACCTGTAATGGCTGACATAAGCATTAGCCCAAATAAGGGTTTCTGGTTCCATCCTGTTTCCAGTCCAGTGTGAAAATAAATAGGTTCTAAACCCTTCAAACTATGTCCAGCCTTAATACTGATTCTTGTCATTTTTAACAACTACTTTCTTATTTATTTCCAGACTCAAATGGATTTTGTTTGGTTTTGAATCCACATTTAAAAAAATACAAGGCATTCTTAGCTTGGCTTTCTGAAATTCTCCTTCGGGGGATCAATACAGGCAACTCTTACTCTTAGCATAAAGTTTTCCATTGACGTTAATCTACTAACCCACTGACCCTGACTGCTTTTTTTTTCCACAAGGGGAAATACTGTAATCTTATAATGTCTTTGTCAATTTCTGATGTGGCTTATGTTTTCCAAAGATGACCAGAGATAAAGATGTGGAATACTAAAGGTGGAAAGACAAACAGCGCATTCTTGAAGCCCAGCGATAAAAAATCTGCACGCAATAATTTTTATCAAGTCAGTATTTATGATATTATTTCATACTATTTCACTCACTAAATTTAAAAAGCAAAGCGATTGCTCAACATTTTTTCCTTCGAAGAAAAACGAAAGAATCCAGAAGAGCTCAAAACTTTACAGGTTTATAACAAGCAACATCACATCCGATTTTGTATCATGTGACCTCTGAACTGAGGTGCTTCTAGAAATACAAATCAAGACAACAATTTCTCATATTTCTGTTGTGGTGACTGATTCTAACTCAGCCAAGGTGACAAAATGATGACAACTGTACCAGGTGGATGATGTTAGATTTAGTTGTTGTCGTCCCATCGCTGACAAATTCCACTTTCTCAATACAAGCTGCCTCACGATCGGATTTTGTATCATCCAGATCAGATCTGAAAAACCTGCAAGTCCAAGCAGGTTTTGCCGTTCAGATTGATCAGAAAACACCAGATCTTCTTCTTTTCAAATGACACTTGAGTGATGAGGGATTTTTTCTTTCACTTGATGACTCAAACCCACGAGACCAAATTTCAAATCCTATCTGTGGTACGAAGCATGGATATGGATCAGCTCTGATCCTTTTCTGCATCACTTTCTCCTGCCATTTAACCTTGTAGCTGCCACTATCAACCCTTTGTGCATTTTACATCTTAGGCATTCTGATCCACTTATCCGTCTTACAGTGAGCGCAGCACGATAGAATAACCTTCCTAGAGGAGCAACATCAGACGCAACACAGATCAAGCAGTGCGTGGGTCAGAGCCGGAGTACCCAGACAATGTTCCTGATGCTCCTGTGACCCTTGAATGATTATGTAACAGAAAAGTGCTAGGAAAGGAAATGAGAAATCAGAGCTAAGGAGAGAGGTAGAAAGGATTTCTTTTCTTTTTTTACTTACAGATAAGAGCATTTTAGAGGAAGCAGAGGAGGAAGATATGGCAGAGAGGATAATTCAAGGAGGAGAGGGCGACATGTTCCCAAAAATGTCTCTCTTCGTGGTGACTGTTGCCAGCTGAGGTGTTTAATGCTCCCTTGGCTTTACCATCGAGCATCTCTGTCTCTGAATCCTTCACACTTTCACAAATTAGAATGTATTGTAATAGATTTGTCTCAAAAGAGCTGAAGCCAAATAACGAGCGCTGCACTGCAAATTATTTGGCACTCGCCATCAGACTTTACAGTATAATCTAAAATTGAGCATGAACATGTCTTTTTTTGTCTCGTTTAGCCCAGGAATCTCAAAACTGAGTGAATAACTCTTAAAATAAGCTGAATTTGTTCTTTCACCAAAATAAAACTTGTTTCAAGATTCAGTAACAATTCAAGTTGCTTGATTTAAGAATTTCACATCAGGCATCTGTTGAAAATACAAAGGCTCTGACTTCAAACATGTTCAAACAACGTAAAAGAGAAACCATACAACCTTAACTACAACTCATGATACAACTGATAACATGATAACACTGATACAATCAGATCCTAATCTGATGTTTCAAATATTTAGTTGACAGTTGATTTCATCTGCTCTTTGTAATGTTTGGTGTTTGTTTTTCACGAGCTGATATTTTATTTATTGAACTAGTAAACTAGTAACTAGTAAAATGTGCTGTGCTGCTTTTTGGGTTTAGTTTCAATATGGATTTAGGTTTATTTCAAGATGAGCCAACTTGTATCAACATATACAGCTTCACCATACTGTAATAATACTGAGTAATTTTTATTTAAATTAGTAATGTTTTTCTTGTTTTTCCTCCTTAATTTGCTACAATTAAAAAAACTTTTTTTTTTAATTATTTGCTTATATTTAGTATATTTTACTTATTATTGGGCTGTATTAAGTTTGATTCCACGTAATTTGATCTAAAAATCAGCATTTTCATCTTATTTTAACCCTTTTGAATACTTAATCTGGGACTACTCATTTCTAGATTAAAAAAAATTATTTCAAGAAGTAAAATTAACACGCTGCATGGACAGATAATTTCACTAGTTTTAAGTAATTTTCTCCTCAAAATTAGTGTTGATATCTTATATTCAGGGTAAACTTTTTGAAGTGTGAAAATTAGAAATCTCAGCACCTAGTCAACGGTATTGATTACCAACCGTATCAAACAATGGCAGATTGATTATGGCCAAACGTCCGATGACACAGCAAAAACCTTAATAACTGCAGCTTTAAATGGAAGCAAAATTGGTAAAAATCAATCGTGTACTTTGTGTATCTTGGGTTCAGAGTTCACAGTTGGGTCAAAATGATCTTCAGTCTGTAGGCCTGAACACACAGGATGTGAAAACTGATGTGCGTCGTTTCTCTCTAATTTGCTGCTTGTATGGCAAACCGCCGGTGAGGATTTGAAGCGTCAGCAGCACTTCATTTCACCACAGTGGATAACTGGATCACATTTTCTTTAAAGTGGCAGGAAGATGTTCCATGGCCTGTTCTACTTTCTGCTTCTTTTAACTGGAGATCAGTTGGACTAGAAAGTGCTGATACCTGGTCCAGACATCTGAAACAAAAGTGTTCTGCTAGTTACCCACTTCCTATGCAGTTGTTGTTTTACTTTTGTTGGTCATTTTGTTTTGAAACAGCCAACTGCAGGTCACTGGTCACTGCAGCTCCAGTAACCTCACAAAAAAAAAAAAAAAAAAAGCTAATTCAGTTGATGTTCCAAAACTGAGGCATGTTCTGACGTGTGAAGGTAGTCTGATGCTCTCCGGCAATGTTGTCAGGCAGTGTTTTCTTTTCTTGGCAAGATGATTGATGCTTTGGCTCATTGGATGTGGATTCTGAAGGCTTCCAGTATGTGTCTTCATTTTCAAACAGAGTCTGTTGACAAATGTCAGCAAGGTATAAACATCAGACCGTTCCACTTTGGGGGACTTTTACAAAAGGCTCTGTGGTGTTTGAAGGATTTAAGATGTAGGGTTTGAGATGATCCTGAGGCATAATCTGATAAGCAGTGTTGTTCGGATCTGTATGGTTTGTCACACAGGAAGTTCTTTATCATGGATCTCACCAGAGTACTGGGCAAGATACGCCCACCAACACTGTGACGGGTCATAAGATTTGCTGTCCTGTACTGTAGTTTGTGCAGCAGAAACTGTCTCTATTGGATCAGAAAACTCATTTAAAACAAGTGGAAACAATGCAAACCATAAATCCACTGGAGCTTAACTCTAGAATAAATTTCCAAACAAAATTACCAGTAAGTAATCAGTAAAGGATTGTTTTAAAGTTTCTGTAATTAGTAATCAGTCATTGACAGTTTCCTCTACAATCATTATATTTTCTGTGGCTATATATGGATTTTATTTTCTTCTGCATGTGGTTTAAGCCAATGCCTAAATGTCCTGACTTCTATCTGCCGGTTATTCAGTGTTTACATGAAAATTGTCAAGCTGTAAGTTTCCATTTTACTTCTAATGAGCTTTTGCACATCCAAGCCTGCAAAATTTAAATCTCATGCCAAGATCCTGCAAGTCTGTGTCTGATAAATCTTGACCCAAAGTGCAGGCAATTACACTGTTTTTATATCCTGTGATGTCTTCAGTTTATTCAACACTTGTACTGCCAAAGGCTGTGATTACACACTCCCCCTCCCCGGCGTTTGTGTGTATGTGTGTGTATGCGTGTGCGTGTATGTGTATTGTTTGTCTTATTTTCACAAATCTGTTACTTGATACAGATCTGATACAAGAGTGAGTTTGGTTAAAGAACAACCAAAGCAAAGAACAATGCATGACATACGTATTGTTTCAAAATACAGAAATATTATAAGTACAACAAAGAAATATTGTTGCATTGTTTGTTTTATTGTGCTTTCCTGGAAAGATTGCCATATTATAAAATTATCAACTACCATTTAACTGCAGGCAAAGTAACGCAAAATGCCTCAAGGCTTTGGCTGTCTAACTCACTTTAGATTGCAGTGAACCCTCTTCAAATGTAAAACCTTTTTTTTCCCCTTTTCCCCTCTGAAACTGTGTGATCCCCCCAAAAAACAGCGACAACAACAACAAAAACACATTCATCTCAGAATGAAACTGTCATAAGTCATTCCTCAGAAGTGTGCAGAGCCATTTCCTGTTTCCCACCCTCACCTACATGCTCAAACTGCAAGATAATCAATCTTAAAATCTTATTTTTCTTTAAAATAAAATGAAGTAAAATAAAAAGTAAATGATTCTGTCACTGAGACTGAGATAATTCCACTTTTTCGCAGTGCAGTTTCATTTGGCTTCGGATTTCTGGTTTTCTGGATGTCAGTACTCCCACAACAAGGCAGCTCACTCTATTGGAATGATGCTTGATTAAAAAAATACATTTGTGATGAAAACAAATGAAATTATCCTCATTTCAGTGGCAGATTTTATTCACTTGTTGGAAGCAAAACAACAATTTAAGTCCCTTTAGTACAACAAACTGACTGCTCAGAGAGCTGACGAGGGCGGAAAAGGTTCATTACAGCCTGCAGTATTTCAGATTATGGCTTGAAAAACAGTGTAGGTACACTGCACAAAATATCTATCAATTCGTTTAATCTTCAGTGTTCAAATCTTGTTTTTCTGCCAACAAGGTCAATAATCTGCCAGTGGGATGAGATAATCCCACTTGTTTCCAATGCAGTTTCACTTGTTTGAGGAATGTTTCTGTGAACAAGTATAAATGTGTTGAAATAAGGCAGAATAAGGCAGATCAGCCCACTAGGATCAAGAAAATGACACTTGATTCAAGAAAATTCTGGAAACAAGTTGATTATCATTGGAAACAAGTGGGATTATCTCATCCCACTGGCAGATTATTGACCTTGTTGGAAGAAAAACCAGATTTGAACACTGAAGATGAAATCACTTGTTAGATGTTTTGCGGTGAACCATAATTTGAACATTGAAGATTGAAGGCTGAGGAAGTTGTTAACATGGAGATTTCTGCTGTGTAGAACTGGATTAGTGATAATACACCAAGAATCGTGAAGATAACCAACACTTTAGTAACGTAGCATTTTTTGAAATGAACAAATCGCATTGTGGACCCAATTTACATGAACACAGTAAATTCCTTCAGTGGTCAAGTGTAAGGGTAACATGTTAGCTAACAGTTCAGTTTAAGGCAGCTAAAGGTTTGGTATTTTTAAACCCAGCCTGTATTACAATGTTGATTTCTGTAATTAATATTCTGTTGCAGCAGACAGAATATCCACCTATTTAATAACAAATTCAAAGGAATAGGCTACAATTTGCTATTTTTATATTATTTATATCATTTATATCATATCATGTAGTATTTATATCATAAGTCCATTACTTCTTCCTTGAAAACAATGAATCCTCAGTGGTGATGGTCATGAGGGATTAGTAGGCATGAACAAAAATTAAGACAAATAAAAACATCACATTTTTTAACAATCACACCCCTCTCATCACATAAAACTGCCTTTCTCTTGCTAACTGATGATCTATTGGTTTGCACTACTGAAAGACGCCTCTCTTTGATAAGCCCCGCCCCGCAACATCCTGTTTCGGCAGGAAACACATCACATCAAGGAAACGAGATGCTCTCAAAATGCTGTTTCGTTGTTAAGTAAAGTCAAACTTGTCTCCCAGTAGAAAACTTGTTGGGAACTGAACTCAGCTTGAAGTTGAAGGTAAATTTCTAAGTTGTGTCTTCTCCATTGAAAAAGAGTTCTTCTCACTTTTTGTGCATATAATTTGCATTTTAATCACGGTAATCTTTGTGTTGACTCCATGAAACTTGGGGACAGCAGGCTCTGTGGAGCACAAAGCAGCGGCATGTTGAGGGTCGGAGGGATTCTCTGCTCCTGGCGCAGCAGGTTGAAAGCCGGACTCTGGGGCTGCAGGATGGACTGATTCCCCAGTGAAACACTCTCCTCTGTGAGCTGGCAGGGGAAGCTGAGTCGGCATCCAACTATAACTCCAAATCCAGTCAGAAAAAACACTTTCTCTCAGTGTGAAGCACGTCCTTTGGAGATGTATTGGAAGCACTTCTCTTACATACATCTAAAGCAGCGCGGCTTGCTGTGCATTTGTCTTTCATATCTTTCTTGTTTTTGGGCAGAGTATGAGTCAGCTTCCCGCTACTTTCAGGCGACTACCTGCATTATTTTGATGTATGAGCAAGGACGGGGGGGATTGTTAGAGCAGAAATGCTATCAAAAGTTGAGTGCATAATCAAAATGGAAGTTCTCCCTCCCGTCTCTCCATCTTTTGCCTTTTCAGGTTTGACTTTTTGTCCTTTTCTACCTGCAGTTCACATACATAGTCTAGCAGCAGCGATCAGTGACATATTTGGTTTAATGCTGTTCAATCACAGGCAGGATGACACAGCAGACTAGCTAATCCACACATTGTAAATGTGCAGTTTGTGATGAAAACACTCCATATAGCCCAGGAAAACATGCAAATGCAGATGCAGTTAATCTCATCTTCCCTTATATTTTCAGACCAAGTAAGCCGAGTATTCTGTAAAACTAAAAAAAATAAAAAAAATAAATAAAAATAAAAATGTTTATCCCAGAGCTGTGAAATTCCTTATGATGTGGCCCTCAAATGTTACAAGGCATCTTTGCCAGACTATAAATATTGTCCTGTCTTAGTGAAGATGCTGTTTGCATCTCTTAGTCCCAGTAGCTTTACGGTACAGCAGCTGGAAAGTGTTGCAGTCTAGCATTATAACACACTGAAGTGTGAATGTAATTATCTCTGTGTAGTCGAGCCGCTACAGTACAGGCAGTGGGAAGCAGCAGTTTTAAATTTACTGTTTACCACACCGGCATTAAGTAGCAATGCAGAAGGACACCTCATGAAAATGTCACATGCAATTAAAAGAGAAAGGAGCAGCACAGTCCCTAAATAATTCAGACAATGGAGCGTGATCTGGAAATTGGCTCCAAATACTGCAGCGCTGCACTTTCCCCTCCACATATCTGAAAATTTAAAAGGCTGCTGGTTGTGGGAAATCTCAGATGGTATCAGTTCCAATAATAGACTATATTATACTACAGTAATTCTTAATGGTCCCATAGTTTTTGTTATTTCATTCAATACACTATGACTCAGGATAAGAATGATGTTCCTCGTGATGTTTGAGAAAAAAAGTTTAGGCAAAGGTAAGATGCTGTTCAAATGCTGCAAACTTTCCCGATTTGATGGATTTTAGTCATTTTTTAATTGAGGGAAGTCAATAAATAAAAGTCCAGTTGTGATGTGTTTAACAGAGTTAGTCTGAATATCCCTGGAAAAGAGCATGGTTTTTGAAAATGCAGTAATTTTTTATTTTAAATTATTTGATTGAAGGGTACGAATTCATAATCTGAGTGTACAGATTTGTAAATTGAGAGCACGGATTTGCACATGGATTTAGTTTTTTCTATTATGTGACCCCAGGTGGTTTCTGTAATTATGAGCCACTTCAGTGTAAAAATATCAGCCCACGTTTTTAAAATCTCATCGATGAAACTCTGTTGAAACCATTTGAACAAAATCAAATTCTTCAATGTCCACATAAAACATCTTCGATCAGATTAACTGTGGAAAGAGGAAAATTTGAATTCTGAATAGTAATTTGACAGTCTGTTTGCCTCAGGTATTTGTTCCTGGATTCTGGTCTGGAGATGTTAGAACGTACAACTGTACCCTCACAGGTTTTCTAACTCCGCTCATCACACGTTTCCTGTCACCTTCCTCTGCAGCGCACCACGTCCGGACGGGCACCTGCGAGGTCGTGGCGCTGCACCGCTGCTGCAACAAGAATAAAATCGAAGAGCGGTCGCAAACTGTGAAGTGTTCCTGCTTCCCGGGCCAAGTGGCCGGCACCACCAGAGCCGCCCCGTCCTGCGTGGATGGTACGTCCCGCCTGAATATTTTATGTGCCGTCTCTGTGTGTGGTCTTGTTGTTGTTTTGTTTTGTTGATGCTCTTTTCCTCAGATCTTCAGGGTTATTTTTGCTGGGATCGATAAGTCTGCAGGCAGGTTTCATTTAAGGGTAATTGCCTCTTCTAGGAGATGCTTTTAATTATTTTTCAACGTTTGAGAGCGTGTATGGTCTGCAGGGTGAGCGAGGAACAGCTTATATGTGATGAAAGTACAGTAGCAGCCTGATTAAGATGGGATGGCTGTAAAATGAAGCCGAAACTGAATAAAAAACTCATCAGATTACGTGTGTGAACAAACAGGTGATTTTACCTTTTGGGTTGCACATAAAAACGCCATCAGACTATGGACAGACTGAGGACAGACTGGTAATTTTAAGCAGGTACTCGGCAATCTAAGCTGAATATATTTGGAAAGTAACCGTCCCTCAACACCCAGTCTGCAGTCTACAGCAATCCAAAATTATCCACAGGTTTGTCTGTTTTGGCTTTAATCAGAAAATCAGGGAGTTTTATATCAGAAAGCTCCTTTTGAAAAACTTCCTGTAATTAAAAGTCTATTGAAAGTTCACATCATAATAGTGATAATTTTGTTGTCCAAGGTCTTAGAAATATTTTTCTCTCCTTTAAAAGTAGTAGTACTATTAGTAGTAACAGTAGTATAAGCAGTAGTAGTATTAATGTTGGTGCCAGTTGTGGTACTTTGCTCTTTGTGATTGGTTCTCTTTTTGTGCTCATTTGCATGATTCTGTTTGAGGGGTCTGGTTCATGTTGCTACATATCCCAACATGCTGTGCACCTACAGTTATTTGCTTCTCACAGGCAATAAATGGAGGCAAACTGTTTACCATGTGAATTTGTGTGCTGTTAGAATTACTGGCAGATCAGGGGTGAAAGCATCCACTTTCTGTTTCCCATCAAACATCAGGGAGTGAAATAAGTGTGAAATTAGGTGCATTGATTTTTCCTTCTGAGGAGAATGTGGAGATAAGGAGCTTCTTGCTCTTGCAAACAAATACATTATAGTCTTTTTTTCCATTAAATTGTTTTGTCATTGTGGTGCATATCATTTAGCTGATTATAATGTGTGATTTGTTTTTAAATAACTATATTGGCATGAACAATCCTGCTGTATTTTATTACATGCACGACGTCAGCAGAGCACTGGCTGTCAAATCTCTTCCCAAGAGGTCAGAAGTATTTTTTATCACCTGAATGGCTTCTGCAGTGGGAGACTGCAGGCAGTAAAGTCAATGACCCAGAACGTCACTTAGCATGCTAATGTGTCAGACCCCCGACTCGGACAAAAACGGCCGCTTCAATTTGGTCTGAAAAGCGCGGGTTTCTGCCTAAAGTCTGGACCCAATCGCGGCTGACCTATTCCTTGACATTTTAGTATTGACATTTTCTGCAAATTAGAGCTGTGTGCCACCGGCCTCAGTTTAAAGCTCCACGGGTGATCTCAGAAAAAATGATCAGCACTTAACCTTTTAATTATTCTTTCTTCCACAACCTGGGATTACCTTTAGCTCCAGTCTGTGGGACACAATCCTGTCTTTACATGAAGATCAAGACTGCAGACATCTGAGAAAACATAGAACTGACTTGAATCTGTGATTTTAGAATATGTATTCACAGAAAACACCTGCAGGGTATTTTTTGCATATTTTCTGCCCTCCCAACCCATGCACAGAGCGTCTATTAACAGGGTCACAAAGGAAGACATTTGCAAATATTTGTGAATCCCGTCTTTGGCTTCAAGGTAAAAACACAGACTTGCAGATATTTTCATGTCTGTAATTTAAAAAAAATAAAAAGTTAAAATCTATTCTCTGCTCTGGGATGTTTTCAGCCTGAGTTGCCTTCATATTTTTAAAGCATCGTTAGGTCTTAAGTGAAATGTAGCCTGTGCGCTTTGTGTGTGTTTGGTTATCAATATCCCCATTTCATTTCATGAGAGACCCTTGTGGCTTCTTAATAGCCGATGTTACACAACCACCATCTGCTTGCCATTGACCTGATGCACTTTTTACACCGCATTGCTGCTATAACCATAGCTCTGTAATACAAATTGATTCCCTCATGCAGTAAAGTATCCATTCCATCCAATGTATTGTACCAAAGCACCGGCGTTATGCACGGATCATAATATCCTCCCTCTTCATTACTAAGAACACTAATGCTGGTGGAGCAGCATGTGGCGTGGAACATAGATAATGTGCTCTGTAATGCGGCATGTTTAAATTATGCCTTGTACAATGGGATAACACAAGCTTTACTCTGTCTCATCTGACTGAGGTTCAGTTCACGCTGCAGCTCAAAGTTTCCAAATCCCAGTTTTTCCCCTCACATGTGACTCAGGTTGGATGTTTCATAACAGCAAAAACGGCATTTCTTTAATTCTGATCTGCCACACAAACAGTTCATTTATAAAAATAGATACCGACAATCATATTCATTTCTATAAGCAATGCTTTTTTCCAGATAATAACATAAAAACAAACCTAGCTCGAAGGCCTGAGGTGATTTTTTTTTTTTTCCGCGAATGGCGTTCATCTCTCTTTGCAAATGAACTCTTAATGTAGCTTGGCCTATGTGTTAGAAAATAAGGTCAAAGGCAGGCGACCGGATTGGTGTTTGGATGTGCTGCTGCAACATGGGCGGGCTGATGCTAATTTCAGACTCTAAATGATTGGTTGATTTTCGGTGACAAAACAACTGGGCCCAATTCTGATTGGCTTGCTCTTCTGGTGACATCATTTCCCCCAGATAAGCGAAGTTAAATAGCGAGGAGTGGCAGCTCCATCTTCAAACATCATTTAAAAAACATCCAGACGGCAACATCCATGACAAAAAAAGGGAAAAGCTGGTTTCTGGAGTAAAATCCCTTTTCACTGAGTTCACAAAACGGATTAAATGTGAACAGGGAGTCATCCAAAAAAATATTCAGATATGAGCAGCAAACTGAGAACTGAGCATGAGGGCCTGCAGTGTGAACGGAGCCTCAGCACTGACTGGTTGACCTTCACGTCTCTCCGCCAGCCTCCATAGTGGAGCAGAAGTGGTGGTGTCAGATGCACCCGTGCCTTGACGGGGAGGAATGCAAAGTTCTTCCTGATCTGAAAGGATGGAGCTGTGCCACGGGGAACAAGATCAAAACTACTAAGGTGGGTCTAACAAGTCCCTTGCGGTCGCAGAAAAAAACCACTGACATGCTCAAACCTGTTGGGCGCGCCGACCTTCACACACTTCAGCTGTTCAAGGTCAACGTGCCTTTTCTTCTGTTACAGTCGTCTGCGCTGCCATTACCTAAAAACGGCTAATGTTTGCAGTGGCGGCTCGCACCCCGAGGGGCCTCTAATCAATGGGCTGGCATGTCTCCTTAGCACTTTCAGGCCACTTTGGGCGCCCAAACTGGCCAATTACTCACTCCAATTACTTGCTTTTAAGGTGGTAACATGATGCCCATATCCTTCCCTGTGTTATGATGACCCCAAGACTTGAGTTCTGCCTCTCTCCATGTGCTTAATTATTTAAACTGCCTGCATCACACCTGCCTGGAGCCTGCAGCCTGGAGCCCGGGGCTATTGATTCAGCGACTAGTCGGGACCTCAAAATGGGATTTAAATATATATTTAGTGCACCAGGGTCCCTATAGGGTCCTGGAAGTCTGGTGATGTATAGAAAGACGATTCAGCTATTTCTGGGTCTTGATAAATTTGAAAATTGTACAAATTACAAAAATATGGAACACACTGTTTTGATTTACATCGGGCTGCACCTTCTCTGCTGTTTCAGACCATCATTGTACATGTTCTGATATTTGTCGCTATGAAGGATGATTTTCATTTCACAGTGTCGTCTGGCAGAGTTAGCAGGGGCAAAACCATCATTTGTGTAAATTACACCGAATTCAAATGGAATGAAAAAGAAATTAAGGTCTGCAAAAACCGTGGAATTTTAAAATTGAAACTGTGTAGGAATCCTGGTGGTCTGATAGATTAAATGACCTCACAATCTAAAACCTCTGTTTTTTTTTTGTTTGTTTTTTTTCTTCCTCCCTCATCCGCATGAATGTCGACGACTGGACAGATTTCAGCGGACAGAGACCAGCTTTGGTAACGTCGGATGTCACACAGCGGAGTCAAGGTGATAAATATGTTTGCTTTGCATGAGGATTTATTTCCTTTCTGACCTTTTTCCATTATGTGTTGATTTATAAATTTTAATGGGAAAAAGACAAGAAAAGAAAAAACAAATTCCTTATTGGGGACATTTACCTAGAATGCAGCATTACAGATTTGGGATCTTTGGAAAGCTCGGCCACGCACATATTTTTAACCCAACGACTAGCAGGTTGTAAGTAATGCGGTTAAAGCTTCCCTGTAATTTACCACATTGTTCTTTTTCCTGTTATGTGCAGAGGTGTCTACACATCATTTAGTGTGTCGATTCAAACACTAATGAAAACAGATGGGGCAAGTCATCTTTTCAACTCTCGATCCGAGGTATTTCAAAACTGTGAAGGAGCAAAATATTTCATACAATTACGCCAGAGACGGAGAGACAGTAAAACAGAGAGCAAGAGCAATGTCAAAAAAAGAGAAGACAACAACATATTCAAAGTATCAGCATTACCCGGTGGATTTGTCTTCCACACCTTTGAACTCCGAGACAGAAGTTCTTAAAGTTTTGAATCTTTCTGCAGGCTGTTTGACGCAGCGGGTGGCAGAGATCACAAAGGCTTTCTTCTCCACCTCAGGTCGAGTTTTGAGGGACAGTAAGCACAACGTAATCTGGGGACTTGGGGCTGTACTGACCTGTCACTCTGTCACATATAAATGCATAAATCAAAGTGAAGATACTTCAAAACACCCTTAGAAATAAAAGTATAAACTGAGGAGAGACTGAGCCTACACATGCATGGGACGCAGCTCGGGGAAACAGCATGCAGTTCAAACTTTAGATTTTATCTCAACTCTCAGCGCACCATGGTAATTGGCATCTATTATGCAAAGATGCTGAGCTGCTGCAGCATTAGTTAACTTGGCAACCTCACTGCTACAAATAGCTGTGACATTTTCTTGTACTTCTATATGATTATTTCCATCAACAATGGACGAATACAGAAATCCTGCATGGTGACAGCGAACAACAAACTGCTGATCTGTGACGCTTCACACCAAACTAAACCACAGAAATGAGAAAGAAACAGACATTGGTGAATTTAGTTTTCTCTGGATTGCTGTTTAGAGGATAGTCTGGATTTCACTTTAGGTGCACTATGTAATTTTGAGAGAGAAATTTGTTTACATTTGCAGAGCCTGCTACTATAATGTAATTCTTTCAATTAGTCTCATTGTATTATAAATTCAAAGAAAACTCATTTTGAAGCTGAAAATCAAACAAAATCCTATAAATTCTATGCTCAGTTTTTCCCTGAGCATAGATTAATGTCATGCATATTTCCATATACTATAGAATTTTTCCACAGCTCTGAGTTAAAAATACATCTGCTTAAACTACATAGTGCATCTTTAAAGGTGCATGAGGCCAGTTTTCTCTAAAAGTACACCTGTCTTATCAACTGAAATTCGGGCTGCAGTGTGGAACAGCATCTCATCATCACAAGTTCAGACCCCATGTTCAATCCTGCTGTGCCTGCTGACATATACTCCAATGTCCATGCAGATTTTTACTGTCCATATTTTTCTATTTTTTCTTTTTGTTCAATGGTGAAGTGGTAAAGTGATCATGTTTGGTCAGAGTCCCTCTGTTTTTAGAAGTGCAACCTAGGACACAGCAGCATGAAACTGTCCTTTTGTTTACAGCATTTGTGCTTCCCACCTTGAGCATAAGATTGCTTTGGCTGCCGTGTGCATATGGTGAATTTAGCTTACTGATGATGTCACTGCACAGGTTTTCTGATTAATGAAGTCACGTGGGGCCTTGTTGCATCATGCAGCTTTAATTTTTGATTCGTCTTTCTCTGGCTGGAGAAGTTTCCCACAAGTGACCACAGCCGAGGTTAATTTGGGCAAACAGGGGAAAGTTGGTGCGGACGTGATGCTTCTCTCTGCTGCAGACACACTTTGTGCTTTCAGCCAATAAGACCGCTGAAATTTTACAGAACTCTTGCATAGTGCAGCTTTAACCGCCAGTCCCATCAGTGGGTTAAAAATATCTGCGCGGCCAAGCTTCTCCCAAGATCCCAAGGTCTCCAAAGATCCCAAATCTGTCCTGCTGAATTCCAGGGAAATGTGTATAAAATGATGCACAAGACATGTAGATCTTTTCTATTTGATGTAATGCTGCAGCCATAAAACAATGGCATCTTGGCTTTGAATATTTCACTCAATATAAGTGATGGAGCTTCAATGAAGCTGCAACCAGCAGATACACAATATGGATGGACACTGTCCTACAATATGGAGACTAAGGCTTTTTACACCTTTGAAGCTACTTAAAGGGAAAAATGAGGGAAAATCAGGTATTAAGGGGTTAAGAAGTAGCCATACTGTAAATGCCAAGTGGGATGGTGATGATACAAAACATACTGCTGAGAAGGACAGTTCAGTGTGCCAATTACACACTTGAATTATACAAACACTGGCCCATGCACCTGCTGTGTTAAACCTTTCTGCCAGCCTCACTTCAGGCAGCAAGTGGAAATTAATCCTTCGTCTGTTAAATTATCACTTGTCAGCCGCCAATTAAATGCAAGCAACACCCACCCCAGAGTCAGTTTTCCTTTCAGTGTTTTAGCATTGTTTGAGACAGTCGCTCGAGCAGCGGTAATGATTTGCCCCCTCTCCTGAAGTACGATCCATCTCTGAAGACGCTTTCTCTGCTGACAAAGGCCGCTCTTGACTCTTTGTCTTTTTAGTGAGGAATTATTCTCAAATTAGTACCACATTAATCACAGTGACAGCCTGGAATGTAAATGACTCTGTAAGCGGGAGAATTTATTGCAAACTGCACGGCGGCCGGGCTCCTTCACTGCTTTAACATATGCAAAGTGCTACAACAACCTGAAATCGTATGGAATCTGTTTATCCCGTGTTTGATATGATTATGCATTTTTTTTTATACAAAACCGGGTGAAGCTCTTAGTGCTTTTGGATTGTTTTGCTTTGTGTTTTTCTCTGTAATTGGGGATGATTTATATGGCATCGTGCAATATTACATTACTGCTGCTCCGGCCGGTTCTGTGTCAAGCGGCCTATTTGTGAATTAGTCTAATGAGCCTGTCAGAGCTGTCTGTTTGCTATTGGAGGTTCAACAGCGATAATGGAGCCTTACAACTTGGGCGGGGGCGGCGGGTTCCCCCAGTCCGTCAGACGGACATGCCGGCTGACAGACGGCGGGGATGGATAGCAGACGTTGTTATGGAGGTGTTATGAGTGTTCCTCACTTCAGGCTTTTCCAGAATGTGCTTTTGGTCGAGCAGAAGAGCTGTCAGTCCCGCGAGCGAGCAAGCTTCATGACAGGCAATTTAATCTCAAGGAGAATCCGGGAGTTGAGAATATCTGACATCAAACTGAGAGAGAAACAAACCTCAGTCTGTAGGATGAACTCCATCCAGTGATATTTATCCTGGAGATTATCAGGGTTGGACTGATAAACTGGTCGATATATCAGGTTGACACTGGCCTTCGATTAAATATCATATATCTGTCAGATATCAGAGATGATGGAGCTTCCTTCTAACCACAGATACAGAAAAACTGTCTGGGAAGCCTGGAAACTGGACATAAATATCATTTTCTTTGCACATTTTATTCTTTATTATTTTATTCTTTATTCTTAAATGCAGTAAATTCTTCATTTAAAGCAGCACTGTATCTCAAAATTTCCCTGACATTTGACAGGTGTATTGGTCTGCCTGCCTGCAAGAGCTGCTCACACTAAAATAATTCCATCAGTCTGGCTTTAGTGGAGAGTTTTAGTGTCCCACTCAGAGAAGAGTCAGGGTCCCACTTGCAGCAGGTGACATGAATTATTTGCGCCCAAGCGTTCAGCTTGCCCACAGGAACCTGTTAGCAAACCCACTGCTTCCACTTTAAGAAAAGATTTGAAAATTGAATGAAAATCCCATTCTACTTTCCCAATGTTATGTCCTGATCTGTTTCCCACTTCCTAACTCTATAAAGAGAGATGTGTACATGTGTAAAACTATATACAATGTTCAGAAACCCTTCCATAAGCAAGAGACCGTAACGATAAAGTGAAATCCCATTTGTGCCGTGTAACCATAAGCCAGTGCTGACGTCACACATCAGGTCTACATACTGTGCCGCAAAACAAAACCCTTAATGTCTCCCAGCCAGCCCGGCTGTATATTAATGTCTGATAGTTAAGAGAGCAAAATTTGCTATTTCCGAACATTTCCTCTTGGGGACGACGCAGCGGCTACGACTCCGCTATCTTCACCATCACACCGATCAGCCTGATTGAGGAGAAAAACCTCCACAGCTGCCAAACTGCACAACACACTCTCCATTTCAATTTTCTGTGCAAGGAGTTCCTTCCCCCGAGTGTAGCTGAGCATTACAGATCATTTCCCCCGACTGAAGAAACAAAATTTACTTGGATTGAAAATTCATGTGAATCCCCCTGCGTCTTCCAAAACTTGATTATTATACTTATCATCATTACTTCGGGCCCGTCTGAGGGAGGGAGGGCCGTTTGAGCGCAGCCAGTGTGACGGAGCTAATTTGTGTTTGTGTGCGTGTGTGTGCATGTGTGTTTGTGTGCATGTGTGTATCTAAGAGCTGATTTTGCTGTTGACCAATACAAACACAATGTTGACAGTTTCTGCTGTTAATTCTTGTTTTCTCTCTAGTTTTAATCAGTTGATTTGGGTTCAGTTTTTTTCTTTAGACAAATATAAAAAAGTACTTTTCTGCTGGAATGACAAATGTGTTTTTTTTAATTACTATTCTGGTGACATTTTGAGTTTTGGATAGCCACCTGTCAATCAAACAGCATGGGTGGGACTTGGCTTCCTGTTGATGGAGTTTGAGAAACGCATCACTTTCTGTGCAGCAGGAAATATTTCATGAATTAGATGTAGATTGCTTATATGAAAATGCTTTTGAGTGTTACTTTAACACAGTAAAACATGACCATTTTTTTTCTTAATTTTAAATCAGTTGGTTAAAGTTCAGTGTTTTCTTAGAAAAGAGAGAAAAAAAACTGCTACTATGAAAAAAAATCAGTGTTGATAAATTTATTCTATATCATAACATTCCATAAGATTCATGTTTTTATTTTTATTTTGGTGATATCTTTGATGATAACAACCCGCATGTCGATCAAACTGTGTGGGCGGGGCTTGGATTTCCTGTTGATGGAGTTTGAGTTTCTCTTTTCTTTGTCTGTTCAGCCACGGTGGCTGTTGCTGCTCATGCTAACTACCCAGTTCTTCTTCTTCTGTTTATTCTAAACAAAGCAGAAAACTTGTCACTTCCTGTGCAGCAGGAAAGAGCGACCAGACACCGAGTGTTCAGAACAGACAATAAAAAGGATTTATGAACTGGACATAGTGTGTTCATATGAAAATGCTTTGGATTATCAACATGACGAGTGTTGCTTCCGGGGTTAACTGCTCATAACACGGAGGCTTTGGTGATTCTGATTTGATTTTAAAGGGATTTTCTCTGTCACAGGTGGATCAATGGTTTCGGGCTGAAGAAGATCTTCCAAGGAGAAAAGAATGATGCAAAGGACCTTTCTGTAAATAGAGACTTCTTTCTTCTGGACTGCAGTTAATCTATGGGAAACTGAATGCTTCTACCTGAACGCTGGGGTAACTATGGACATCTGGATGACGAGTGAATAGATCCTACTGAAAACACTGACTGTTCAGTAGCTGGAGACTTTTTTTGGGAAAGACTACATATAATTAACACCTAAACAGACAATGAAATCTCCTTTTATTCTCTTACATTGTACTGCTCGTAGTGGAATACAACAGTGAACTTTGCTTCAATGTTAATTTATAGAGTAATATGTCTTTTATTGGGGATTTTTTTCCTCTAATGCATTGTGCGTCACAAGCTGAACAGGGTGAGCAGCAGGCCAGTGAGTTGTAAGCACTGAACATAATCTACACCAAATGTGATTTTGTTTTTATCAGTAAGTCGTGATTTTCATCTCAAGAGAGGCAAAGGTGCAAAGACTAAAATATGAATGAACCTGAGAAAATGTTCAGGGTGATTTTCAAAGAAATACGCCACCACATAAATGTGTCACTTATACTGGGTGCAATAATGCACAAAGGAAATTTCACTTGATGTGATTATGCCAAAAAACAGAGGGAAAAAAGACCTCATGCAGCTCAAATTTAGCATAAATACATTTTTTACAGTGATATCTGGACTTGAAGCGCCTCTTTAAGCCCAGATATTATTTAGATTCAAGGACCACTGAACTGTTTGCGCAGCTATTGGCCAAATGTTTACCCAGAAACATCTATAACCTTCAAACATAAACTGACAGAAAAGGAAATGGGAGGAAACAGCCCTCTTCTCTGAAATCCATCTTGTGGAATGAATAAATACTGAGATCTTCAGAAATCCCTGTCAATATCCAATAACTGTGATACAGCAATCGTGTACTGTTTTGTACTGCTGTAAATTAACGCTTTAGATTGTACACAACCGAGCCATTCAAATACAGAGAGTGGTTTACACTTCCTCTGAAAATCACTCTGCCACTTCCTGTGGATGTCCCTGTTGGAGTTCAGATCCGAAGGCCTGGGTCAGGTTCACCTCAACTGAGCACAAACTGAAGAGCAGCAGGTCGCCGGCTGCGTGATGACCTTTCCAAAATCGTTTTTAAACTAATGACTCAACTCTGATTTGCTGATCACGTTTCAGTATCGCTGACAGTTCCTTTGTCTGTGTAAGTGATGACATCCACAAATAATAAAGTACGATTGTGTAACTAAAGGCTCATGACTTTTAAGCATCTGTACGTTAAAGGAGACTTTGGTGTTGTTGGACATTTAAGCTGCTGCTCTGCCAGCCATAATGACCTGATTCACTGACACAGGGGCCATTTTGAAGACTAAAAGTGAGAAACCCGGAAGAGTTACTTGTTCCTACTGTACTGTACCAAGATGCACAACATGCAAACATTTATCATTTCACAGATTCCCCTCTGAAAAACATGACAGAATCAAAGAATCCAAGGAGAAATAGGTTCACATTTATATTTGGGCTTAGGGTAGCCAGCAGCTACTAACTAATAAGTTAGCTAGCTAACATCCTTGTTAAATTACGTCAGTAGTTGTTGTGGTGCCCAAAATTACAAGCTAATTTGATCTTTTAAGTCTTCAATATGTGTTAGAGTAATAATAGTTTTTATACTATTTATATACAGTATTTGCATCATCTTCTTGGTATAGTGTTGAAAATGGCCGACGTGTGAATAAGGTCAGTTGGAGATATTCTGCTATAGGCAACAGCAGCTACGGAAAACTGATTGCATGTACAACCTGTCGGTCTCATCACTGATCCATCTGATTGATTTTGTGTTTGTCATCTTGTTAGCTAGCTAACCATAGTATCTGCTGAGCTAGCCATCACTGTGTTGTTGTTATCACATCTGATTTGCACACCAGCTAATGTAGCTAGTCAGAGACACTTTGCTCAGAGGGACACTCGTCCAAAACAGAAAAACATTGTTCATCACTTCACGAGGCTTTATGCTCTGCTATCCACAGCCCCAAGAAACAGCAAGATAATCACATTCTGCTTTGTGGCAGGCCTTGTTGTTGCTATGGTAACTGTATACAGTCATGTCAGGCAAGATGTATTTATTAGATTCTTACCTGTAACAACCCCACACGTTGACATGTCTCTCTTGGGCTTGTCCAGGCTTGCAGCGTTGTCAGCTACGCAAAATCTGAAAACATATTTCATCGGTTGATTTTTTCCCCACTGTAAACTGATGGAGTACAATGTCTGCAATGTCTACTTTTCTAATCACAGTGTCTCTGATGTAGTAGCAGCTATGCAGCAGGCTAATGTGCATGTTAGCAGGTTAGCATGCTGGCTAGTTAGCTAGCTAACAGTTTGTTCATGTTCACTGAGCTGATTCTTGTCAAGCTCCAAGCTCCATGTTTTGGAGTAGAGACTAGAGCTAAAGACAAGACAGTTTACTGTGTCGCAGTAAATCTACCTTATCAGATTATTCATTTTGACTCATAACTGACCTTCACCTATTCAGGTAACTCTCTAAATCCAGCCAGGTTTTTATTTATTTTAGCCACCTTTACACATTCTCGACTGGACCTCCACCACAGTATCACATGTGGCTGATGGGAAATCTATGAGGCATCTGCAAAGCCTCTGCATAAAGGAGGTCAAAGGTCACAGCCCAACTGATCTGACAATATTCCTGTGACCAAACAATGATTTTCTGTGGAGGAACTGCTAGAAATAACTAATAAGAAAAGAGGATAAATTGATTTTTTTACAGCAATTACAGTAGATCAATTAGTGGAGAGGGGATATGATTCTCGGCGGGGGATCGTGTAAACGTGTTTATTGATTGACACATTGGCTGTTGTAGCGATTTGAACCTGTAACCTTTTGGTTATGGGACACTGACACTGCAGCACAATTTTCACAATATTAGACCCTTACAATAAACGAAATTTGTGCAGTTAAAAAGATTAGTTGGTAGTGTGCTGAAATACTACAACTGTCAAAATCCTCCTGTAAATTAATACATGGTTTATGACACTATCTCTCCTACAGCTTTGCCAATATTGCTTATAATTCTGTTGTTTAGATCAGGGGTTCCTAGGTGAGGACCCCAATGAGAAATTGACTCTTCTGTCCTGGGAAATAGCCTTATTAAAAAATTTACTACCCCTGCCATAAAGGGACCTGCCAGCAACAAGCCTATAAGTCAATTTGGATCCCCAACCCACAGTTTAAGAAACCACGGTCCAGATTACCGCTGAAAGTTTTCCACATTTCCTGTTGCTGTACATGCTTGTCTTCCGGGAAATTACAACACCAAAAAAAAAAAGAGATAATACAAGAGAAGCAACAGTGAAATCAGGAGGTTGTGGAAGCTTGACAGTCATGCTGAAATACATAAAATACTTTTTGTCTGTTCGACAAACGGACGGCTCAACTTTATTTTTCATGTTTCACCAGGTTTTTAATGGACAGAGGGGTTTTTATTTTGTGACATACCCTCTGTGCTTGCAAAAAAAAAATAAAAAAATACAGACCCTTGTTCTAGACAACTTAGCATGCATAGTTTCCGGCTGTCAAACATAGTTACATTGAATGACTCCGCTTCCCAGCCTGCTATCCTTTTCCAAGCAGTGAGCCTGTGAAATGTGTTGAACCAAGAACAGAAGACAAGCGCTGCCCTGAGCGTCTCTGTTTGTCATGTTTTATAGCATCTTCCTGCCGAGCGAGCGCTTCCCTCAAACATCAAGCTTCATCCCCCATTACCAAGGACGTCTCTCTGACAAAACGACACGCACAGCAACAGTCTCCGCGATCAAAAGGCCATGACACCGCCGGCCTCAGAGTGTCAAAACACTTTGACATTTCCAGGGTCAATGCCAGACTCCCAGTTGGTATCTGACTCATTGCGGAGGAGCTGAAGTGGAGCCGCAGCACAGAAAACCTGCCGTTCAATGCTTTAACTTTTCGATGGGATTCAAATGAGGTAAAGGCAGGCGATTCTCTTTTTTTTCTTTTCTTTTTTTTTTTTTTTTTGCTGCAGCCATTACAAGAGCACATCAAAGGAATTCCCTCCTCTCGCCATATGCTGCATAGTTTCATAATCTAATGTGGGTTTTGTAATTAAACGGTCCACCAGGGGAATGGAGCTCATCGATTCTCTGGGAAAAGAAATTTCATTACAGAGACTTCAATGTAAACTGTTGTTGATGCTATCAATGCCTTTGTACTTTAATTTCATTTAATGGTTTTGCATAACAAAAGGACTTGTCAGCCTTACATGTTGGAGAGAAGCACAGATATGAATGCAAATCATGCTGATCGTTTTTATCCCACGCTGATACGGGGGTCTTCCAAAACTTTCCAGTGGGGAAGAGACACGGCGTGGTGAAGCGTGGAAAATGTCACTCGCACGAGCAGCGACATATGGGGAGTTTTTCATGTGATCATGTAATTTGTTTTCCTGGTGCGGCACACTTGTCTGCGTGACATTTCAATATGTGCATGATATACAACTAATGAATACTGTATTATACGGACGCGCCCAGGATCTAGCAATAGGAAACCCTCGGATGCATTAATCAAGCCATCAAATGACAAATGGGACTCACCAGGCTCGCTGTGTAGTGAAACTAATATGTTTTTCTGGGGGTATAATGAAGAATACGGCTGTTAGAAGTGCTCGTGTTGACTCATAATGGCCTTCTCTCCACCGTGAGTCAAAATCCTGTTAACTTAAGCCTGGGAACTCCAGCCTGAAATACGACGAGGGCAAGACGCTTGGCTTTGTTTCCACTGTGAAACATAAATCTGTGTCAATCGTGACCAGAATGCAGGGGATCAGTAACGTTTTCCAATCTTATGTCAGAACTCTTATTATGAAAAGATAAAGATCTATCTATCTATCTGTCTATCTATCTATCGATGGCATCTACATACTCTTAAATTGTGAGCATGTGAATGTCAGGTTCAAGAAGGATCCATTTGTGTCATGAAAGATCCATGTTTCATCACATGTATATTGTAGTTTTAGTTTTGGAAACAGGCAGAGCCACTTTGGAGGCTGAAATACTCTGATTAATTGGGATAGATTTCGGTGGGAGGGGCCAAAGACCCACCGTTATGGCTCCGCCCACTGACACTACTCAGTGAGAATGCCAATATTACGAAGCCTAGCTCTCTTGAGACAAACTGAAAAAATACTATTTAGCCGTACTAAGTTATCTGGGTCAGCTAATTAGCCTACCTGCCCTTCCAAGGTCAAGCTAGCCATACTAGCCTGTAGCTATGTAGGTACACTAGCTAGCTAGCTGCTGACCTTCAACATCATGAATGTCATGATTATGAGTCAATGAATGAAATGAGCCATTGCCGTTTGTATTTTTATCTCCATCACGACCAAAGTTCCTTCTTTGCCCTTTAGCTCACTTGTGCGCTAAAAACTGGTTCTTAGGCCCCACCCACTGAGGTTTAACTCAACCAATGAAATTAGCAGTGTCTCCAGAGCCAGTTGTTTGCGTGATTAAAACTCCAATGTGCCTTCTACCCAGTCAAGGCTGTTGCACATAACAAGTACAGGAGAGAAACTTTTATGGTCAAAGAAACTTTTATATTTGCCACAGTAGACCAGTTAGAGCAGCAATAATGGTGTGTGTGTGTGTGTGTGTGTGTGTGTGTTGGGGGTTGCTCTCTAACACAGAAGGAGAGGGTGAGGAAATTTCCACATGAGTAAGTTAATTAACACACAGCTACATTTCAGTTCCTACAATACATTCAGTTCATTTCTAACAGCTTAAACCTGCTCGCTCCTGTTCGTTTTTGTATTTGAGTGGCGCAAATGAAAATGATATAGATGTCTGCTTTCATTATGCATTTTTGATGTATAACAAATGGTTATATTAAATCAAGGCTTTGGTAATTAATCCTTAATATAATACACCATCCATCTTGCAAATTAGTACACACACTGTGTGTTAATGAAGGCAGGTACTGAACATGATATTCAGCCTTTTATTTTACAAAGTTAGAGTGATTTTTTTTCTTAAAGACGTCGTCTGTGAGCTTTGTATTTATTTATTTGTGTTTATTTTGTTAAGTTTTTGTCTCCATCTTTGTTGCTAAGTGCTCAGTGTTGAGGCGTTTCTGCAGAGATCACCTGTCAGTCAAACAGAGTGGGCGGGGCTTACAGTTTGAGTTTCTCTTTTCTTTGTCTGTTCAGCCACGGTGGCTATCGCTGCTCATGCCAACTACCCAGCTCTTCTTCTTCTGTTTATTTCAAACAAAGCGGCAGCTAAGAAGACTGGTACAAACAAACCCCCCTGACAAAACAAAACCAATAAAAAAAGAGCCTGCAACTCCTGGAAACCTGCAGGAATATCCAGCGTTCGATATTCCCTAACTAGCAGCTTGTTGTTTGTCCCAAGTGGAGCTTTTTAGAAAGCGGCCTTGTGGGAACCAGGAGGTTTAGACTGGGCACTTCCCAGTTCCCAGGACATCTCGAATGTAGCATTATAACAGACAATATTCAGGAAGTGGATGCAGACTGGATCACTGGTGTAATTTAATAAAAAGCAATTTACTTGTTATTCTTTTGATCAAACTTTATCCACGTCTAACTCGCTTCTGCTGTTTCTGGTTTGTCATCCGATAATAAATGAACTTATAAATCATTTACATGAAAATGTTGCATATTACTTTTAAATAAATCACAGTAATTTGTAATCTCACTGCAGCGACTGTGTGACAAGTAGCTAACAGCTCCACTGATAAATGGATTACAGATGAGATGGAAATAAAATGAGCAGAATATGAGCCATTTCTTCCTCTTACACTGTATTATTACTTAATCGGCAGGTACTGTAGTTGTACCCAAGCAAAGTAATTGGTCAAAGATATATTCACCAAATAATTCCCATGCCCTCCATTTTAGAGAAAACTTGTCAGTCATTACACACACACATATGTAACTGCTGCACTGTTATAACACCCTCGAGGATGTTTCTTTACAGTTATTGTAGGTACTTTAGTGATGCATCACCATTGTACCCGTTTACGCTGTTAAGTCCGCCCTCTTGGGTATTTTTGCTATATTTAGTTATCTGAATTTTGATGAGAAACGGATCCCTGAGCACAAACACCCCAAACAAAGCTGGCGTTTTAAACTCTATCTGGTCCTTCTCACGCCAATAAAACTTAGACGTCTCTAATTAGCACCAAGATGGATCACGCTTGGTTTGCATGCTCCCCTGAGCTCGGCGTGAAACATCCCTCACAGCGCAGTGTTGGATTACACGCAGATAAGACAAAGGAGGCTGCAGGGATTCGCCCTGGTTATAGATGTAATGCTTTAATGCTGACGCGTAGGTGCCAAAGTATATCGTCCACCCTCATTGAAAAAGACGCTGATCGACCTGGGGAATCGCTGCTCAAGATCCACAGCGATGAGAGCTGCATTTTTGAATTTCATGGTATAATTCAACAAAGGAAGCGTTAATGTCATGTTACAAATTATTATAACTGTCACTATATCGGTATCGGTCTGAAATATAGTTTTATTGGCGAAATTTGGCTGATTGTGGCATTTTTGTGACCTTTTGCTCTACGAGTGCATCATTAATACCACTGTCAAATTAGCAGGAGCACACAATAATGATAATGGTCTTTGTTCATAATTATCCCAAGACCTCTCTGAAAATCTGCTTTGCAAATCATATTGGTATTTGCCCCTGTGTCAACAGAACCAAACAGAATTATCATTGCAGTTGACTTCCTGGTGTAAATGATGTCACATAAATGACATGAGGTGTGATGCCCCATAATAGACCAACAGTCACTTTCCAAACTAGCCAAATTCTCCAAACCTCTGTAGTTCCAACACTGGATATTTGTCCCTCAAAGAAAGAAATATCGGTTTGCAGTAGGATGTTTGAGCTTTTCTGCCATCTATCATAAAATGGAAAAATGATTTGTCTTGTGTTATCAAGAAGTAGTAAGTCAAAGGTAGCTGGACTTGTTTGTCTTGAAGAAGTGACTTACTACTTCCTGATATCCTGTGACCTGGATCACTGTGTCTTGTGCTAGAAATCAATTTCACATTTTTCCTGAGTTACAATCGCTGCACTGGATCTTTACAACAAAATATATTCTGCACTGGTGCAACTGAAGTGACCTGTGAGACTGTCTTCAAGCCAAAAGACTGGAGTTCAAACCCCCATCGCCCTGCTGAAGTGTCCTTTGGCAACACAATGAATCCCCAGCAGCGTCAGGGCTGCTGCTCTGTGGCTGACCTCTGACCTCCCTGCGTCCACTGAGGGATTCAGTCAAGCAGATGAAGTGGATTTGGTTAATGAATGCAAAAATGTACTTTCAAATTGGAGCGCTGCAGCCATTAGTCTTAACATGGCGTCAGCTGCAGCAGGTAGACTGCAGTGGGTTTATAATGTGACATGACCAAATATTAGGGACATTATTCCTTAAATATTGGGATTATACATCAATAATTAGAGTATGGCATCAACACTGCCAGGATTTATGATTATTTCCTACTTATTTCCTACACCAATGCAAACTCCAAATCCACCAAATTGCATTTATAAAAGATGTGTAATAAAATATCAGCAACTGTTAAATGAATGTTAAATGGATGAATGCTACCTTGGTATAAATACTGTAAATCAATGAGAGCACTGTGACTTGTAGCTTCTCTTTCACACCAGATGTTTTGTTAATACTGCTACTTCTCCAAATTAAGACCATATTTCCCACCAATTTCATTGCTTCCTGCCCCTCATGCTTTTATTTTAAAGAGCGGGAAGAGCAATAAGAGCTGATATCATCCACTATGCATTCACACCCAGTAACTTGAATTTTTGTGCCATAAAACAATCCAGCAAATTTCCCTCCAAATCCAAACCAGTGGTTCACAATGTAAAATGCAGTTTAGAGGCCAAAAAGGCCGACAGTCCTCTCACTGATGGCATCATTTTTTACAGTTATTACATCAATGCCTCAACATTAATATGGCAATTAATGCAGTATTGATGCTGCAACGGTACATAGCTTCAATGTTAATTTCAAATCAGCGCCAGTTTTGTTCCCTTTGCTGCGTCAGTTAAAGTTGAAATCCTCTAAAACTATTTTTAAGAATTGCTGTCAAAGTTTTGCTTCCAGAGAAGCGAGCAGCTTTATGCATTATGCTCCATTGAGGTTTGGCAATCCAATCAAAGACGCCCGGATACAATGAACACCAAGGCATCTGGCATGGCATAACGTCTGTGAAAACTAATTTTTTCTTCAAAGCTCTTTCTTCATTGTCCGCCTGCTGACAGAAATTTCTGATTCCATTGTCAAGCTAAAAATTGGTCGCAAATTGGCTAAAGCGATGGTGAATTAGATGCTACTGAGCATTATTACATCTAGAGCCGTAAAGCAGACAAATGGGTGCCACTGATGATTTGAGTGAGCTATCAGTGTTATCAAACTCACCTGTCTGCAGAATCCAACAATGCAGAGCCAGTGGATAAAGCAGCATATGTAATAGTCATTTGCTCTGCTATTGTGTCTACCATCATTGTGCTACAATTTGATTATCTGGGCAGCAGCCGTGTTTCCACTATCACAATATGAGGCTTCCAGCGACAATAGTGAGAGGAGATTGACAATAACCAAATAATGCATGAGCGCAAGAAAAAAAAAACAAGGTTTTTGTGAAAGCAAGTCATTTCAATAACTGTCAGATTTCTGGTGGCACATCAGTGAGCGTTGGATGTGTCTTTTGTCAGTTTTGTCAGCGTCTTTGTTTCTTGACAGTGTCTTTATCTGACTGATCCAAACCCGGCGTCGAGGTATGCCTTTCTATTCACCGAGACCTGGATGAGTTATTTTCTCCCTGTATGACTACCTGCTGTATCCGCGAAGCCACAGAATCATAATAGAGTTTCTCAGTCAATTCCCCCGTGGAGGCTTTCCTTACTTTACTCATTCAATTATGAAGAGAAAGACGCTGCATTAGATATTTTCAGGAGCCGTTTCCCCTCTGTCTGCAGCCCCATTTATTTCCTCCACAATTTCACGCAGCCTGGAATTTTCCAGTCACTAGTTAATTAATCAGGTGGTGGCAGCGTGGCGACTGCATCTCAGGAAATGACCCATATCAGGTC
>OMLF01020702.1:5382-20897 GCA_900302615.1 Holocentrus rufus
TATTTGACATTCAATTTAATTAGGGTGTTTGTGTCAGCAGATATATGAGGGTTGGGCATGAAATAGATCTGAAAGAAAGTCTGCTTTGTTAAAGTATGTGCCAATTTCTGGTTCTGTGACCATTTCAGCAAAAGATCATATGTGAGACCATTAAATCATGTCTACTGTTTGCAGGAGCGATGAGAAAAGAATCACAAACATGAAAATAAATGTGAAATGCAGAAATACAAACAGAAAAACCCCAAAAAAGGTTCCTTCTGTGTTAATAGGCACTATCACTTCTCTTGGCTCATCTCAGATTAAAGACAATCATTTGGATAAGTAGTTTATGATCAGTGTCCCTGCATCGTGATTTATGTGTTCATTCATGATGAGACAAGAATATCTCTCTCCATGTAAGTTATGAAAATGTTCAATCCCAACCCATAGTAGCAAATTCAATGTTTCCTCAGTAACCTGGCTCATTATAACAAACTAATGATGAAGTGTTGTGAACTGAAGATATACATTAATTCACCAAATGCTTATGAAGAGCCACACACTGTATGAACAAATCTTCCATTCACTTTACACTTTAACATTACAGCACATCAACTGTCAGTATAATTATAAATACAAGGATAAGTATAAAAATATATATCTCAATGGTAAACAATAAAACATGAGAGTAGGTAGACAGATAGATAAATAGTTAAACAGACACACAGGTAGTTTTTTAATTCCTGAGGAAACTAAATACACGCATAGTAAGCAAATTAAAAGTATAAAAGACTGCAGAGCATCATGTATATGAAAAGTTTAAGATGTATAGGTCCTACAGTCAGCTCAAAGCCAACCGTCTGACAGACTGCCAGGCACTAGCTGTCAATAACCACACTCTCCCCAGGATGCCCAGGATCAAATAACCATCTGACTGAATTAAACATGAGAGAGAGAGAGAGAGAGAGAGAGAGAGAGAGAGAGAGAGAGAGAGAGGGCTTTTTCCAGCTTATAGTCTCAACTTGGAATTGGTGTAAGCAATTTTAACTGGGTCGATAAAAGCCATCTGCGAGTCTCATTGTTCCATTCAGAGGAGTGCTAACCTGTACTAGTGGTTCTCAAAGTGGGCTTAAGGCAGGGCAGGGGATATAGGGTCTTGCTCAAGGGCACAGTGATGTTTTCTGATGGTGGAGAAAACAACTTACCCTACCTAGATTTCCTCATTCTGCCAGGGGATTCGTACCAACAATCCTCCATTAACAAACCCACTTCTCTGCTTGCACTAAGCCTATGATGATGAACTGATGTCTCACCACTTTCTTCTTCAATGCCTCGGCCTCCATGTTCTTCTTCTTTTGGTCCCAGACTTCCATCCTCTTCGTAAAATACACCCGCACGTCCGCCTCTCTGTCAAAGTATTTCCTCACCCTCTGTTCCTACACACAGGGAAAGGAGAAGGGTATTGCTTAGCAGTCCCAAGTAAGGTATATGCATAATTAAATAAGGTCAAGACTGACACAAGCTTCTTTGACAACCTTGTGCAAGTTTGGTGACCATGAGATCAACATGGCTGTAGTCATTGCAAAAAAATAAGTATGTAAATAGTAAATAAAGTAAATAAAGTACTAAACAAAAATTGTGTTGTTTTCATCCTCAAAATCTGACTGTATACTGTACCTCACTTCCCTAATCTTGACAAGAGTATGCTATTGTTTCTTTTTGAAAACTATACAGAAAAATCATAATCTCCTTTAAGGTGATTTATGCAGGACAAGGTTGGACTGCTTACCTCATTAGCAGAAGGGCTGCAGAACGTCCGTGGGATTTCAAGAATCTGGAGCACTCCAAGGTCATCAGACACAGCCAGGAAGTGCTGCTTGGCTAGACACACAAAAAATCAAAGCAGTAAAAGAGCTTTGTATATATATCTCATGTCTAACAACAAAGTTCACATTAGCAGGACCATAACCGATCCACAGAAAAAGACTTGCCGGTTGGTGGCATACTTAATATGGATGCATTAATATTTGTGTTTCACAAGTAGCGCCTACATCATCTACTGACTAAGAAGAAGGAAGAAGGATGGGTAATGTGAATAGACAAAGAATAAGCAAAAAATGAAACACAAAAAGACCACATCAGTGTTTTTAAATGATACCAAATCATTTACTAGATGTGACTTATGTATGATTTACAAACTTTCGGATGCTGAGAACCAGTGTTGGGCAGTAACGCGTTACTCTAACGCATTACTTTTCAAATAAAGTAACTCAGTTACCGTTACATTATGGCGCATTAGTCCGTTACTCGATAAATGAATTCACGTTTGGCCAGCTGCAGTGTAGGCTACTTCCTCCTGTTTGCAGCAGAGACACATTGTGGGTGTGTTTCTGTTTACTCTAACATGTGCAGAGGTCATGGCGAGTCAAGAGTGCAAGACGAGTTTTTCAACATGGAAAAACGCTCACTATTTCACTTTAGTGGAGCTCAATTCTGCATGCCAGAATTGAGTGATGTGAATGCAAATGAATAGGAACTGTTAAGTTGATCAACAGTTTGTATTCTTTTCCTTACAGTACTTGTTGTGAATTCTCCAAGTTACAGAGACTATGTGGACTTTACTGTGCATAGTTGCCGACTACACGTTACGTAGGTTATGTAGATTACACATTGTCAGCTTCCGACACGTCCCGACTGTTTTACGGTAGTTGCCTGTACTGTAGTCGCAGACGATGTAAGTTGTTTAACTCTATTACTACCTCAGATTAAGCTCTTTTTGAATTGTTTGCTGTTCATGTATATGGGTGCTGCAAATTAAGTGTATCTGTTTATGATTCTGGTGACTAAGATGGATGTTATTACTGATGAGAGTGAAGCTAATAATGCGCCGATTTGACCAGTTAGCCCTCCCCCCCATAAATGTCTGTAACTACCAGCGAATGTGAGCTGGTAGTTACGTATAAGAGTCAGATAAGTTCTGTTTAATACTGAATTGAAGAGGATGCTCTGTATCATTTGTGTGGCCCTAGAACTGTACAATTTATTCAGTAATTCAATATCCAGTGTCTAATGGTTTATTCTTTGATTTACAGTAGCTGAGATAATGGCTATAAGAGCTGATATTCATGTATCATTTTCTATGTTTTATTTCAGAAATTTCTAACAATATGTACAGAGTATAACTTCCTGTAACTGTGCTACAAACAACAAGTAAAGACGTTGAACTCCACTTGATGACGCTGTACTCTCTAATAGGAGCCCTGTAGTGGCCAATACTTATCCTCCAGCTTATACAGGGTTAATTCCCATGAGTACTGCAATGAAGGTTTTAAGGGCATTAATGGGAGCATTTAAAAGACTGTTCTTTAAAAAAGTAACTAAAAGGTTACTTTTAACAGTAACGCATTACTTTTTGGTGTAAGTAGCTAACAAAGTAACTGAAATACTTTTTGAATGAAGTAACTAGTAACTGTAACTAGTTACTATTTTTCAGTAACTTGCACAACACTGCTGAGAACTCACGGGAGAAAATCCAGGGTTTGATGCAGGTGATCATGGCGGAAGAGGCATTATGGACGTGTGAGGGTTGATGGGTGCTTTTCAGCAGGTTCCAAACCTCGATGTTTCCATTGTTCTTCCCGACGAAGAGCACAGCTGGTCGGGTCGGGGACCAGCATCCCGCAGTGTACAGCGGCTCAGAGGACGGCGACTGAAAAATGTGACCTTCCTGGATGTTCCAGGTTACGGGAGGCCAAATCGAGTCAAAGGATTTAAGAAGTCAGTTTCATCTTACTCATTACAACCGAGTAAATCATGTGAAAGGCCTAAAATAAGTTTAATCTTGATCTTGTTTACAAGTGTGTATCCTTTTTGCAGAAAGCTACTATAGTTGAAGCAATGAGTGTTGTTACCATGACTCCCTCCTTCAATATGGCAAAGTCCCAGCCTCCTACTGTCAATATAATGTCTTTGAAGAAGGGCGATCGTTGTACTGTATTCACCAACCAGTCAAGGGTGTTCAAACAACAGGTCGGCTTGGCACCTGAGAGAGAGGAGAAATGGACATACTGAGACAGAGTGAAGAGTACCATACTGTGTTTGTGAAACATCTTGCTAATAAGTTCCAGCCCTGCATTGACAGCTTACCTCCAGAAGATTGCACAAAGAAACCTCTGTTTACAGAAAAGTGGTACAACAAGTCATGGACACAGGAGAGAGACATAAAGAGAGAATATATTGTATGTTTGTGTATGTATGTGTCTGTGCCTGTGTGCTTAATCGGTGCTTTAATGAATGTTGGTGCCATGTCTGTTTGCCACTGTTATAACTTCTGTAGCACTGGCCAAATAAGTCCTCGGTTAATGGGGAGTATATACAGTGATTTAATTACCTCTCCATGCTAATAGCTGCTTTTGCTTCATTATTAAGTAACTCAACACTAAACATGCTGGGGATTGCATTGGATTGCATTGCAAGTAGCAGTTTACCGTGTATGTTCCTGTAAATCACCTACCCAAAATAAAAGGGGCAGTGTATAAGCGTAATTAAATTCGACTGGCTTGGCCAAGTTGACATAATGATGGTTATATTTTTAAAAAAGTAGAGTGTAAATAGAGTTTGATAATTGCTGTGATAAATGTGTCAGTGGCAGTGTTGTTTTGTCTCTAGGCTGCACCATTTTTATGGGCAACCTCAAATGATCTACTGCTCAAACAAACTGTAACTGAGCAGATAATCTTCAGCATTACAGGTATTGTTGGACTCTCTTCAAAAGACATTCAGGGTGAAGGAAATTATTTAAGAAAACTGTGTGTCAACGTTTCTCTTGTGACCAGTCTTCACATGGGAAATGAATAAATTAATGAATAAATCTATATGTACTGTATGATGGATTTATACCACACAGCAACCATGTTAGTGTCACTGATTTTGTCCCATTCAGTTCTCATTTTTTCTGAATCATCATCTATCATCATCTATCTATCTAAATCTACATTAACACAGAACATTGTCCGTGTGTCAAGGAACATTGATAATGGTACACCAGAGTACTCACTGTGCAGCTGCTCAGATTCGTCCGTCTGCAGCTTCCAGTCAGTGTAAACAATATCCCCATCCTGTTAGCAGTAAAAACACAGCAAACATGAGTTATGGAAAATGTTACTAAGGAAACACGCAGTAAACGCAAAGAAAGGTGGGGGCATAGCGTTAATTTACAAATCAGAACTTTCCCTTACCACCTTCACCCAACCTAACCTAACTGCTCTCCATGAAACAATTCTCCACTACTTCATCTTTCCTTCTAGTGGTACTTTATCGTCCTCCAGGACCTTACAGTCAATTCTTAGATGATTTCTCTGAATTTATTTCTGATACTATTATTGGAACTAATAAAATCATTATAATAGAGGACTTCAACATTCATGTTAATGACTCCTTAGATGCTCTCAGAAGGGGTTTTGCAGCCACTGTAGAGATGTATGGCTTCAAACAATACGTCTATGAACCCACTCATTCCAGTGACAACACTTTAGACCTTATCTAAGCACACGCTTTAGATGTTTCTCGTGTTGCGGCCTCTTCTTACACTGCTGCCCTATTTGACCATTACCTTATGACATTTCAGATAACGCTTCCTTCTCCTCTAGTTAATCCACTAACTACCACTGCTCTCAGCTCCCGACACATTAATTCTGGCACCACTGCTGCGCTTACAGACCTGCTGCCTCCAGCCCTTATGTTGCTTGTTGATTACCAGACTTCTCTGAATGGCTTGGCAGATGGTCTAAACTTCACTCTCCTTAGCGCCATCGATTCAGTAGCACCACTAGTTACAAAACACAGGTGAAGGCACTCCACGCTGTGGTTTAATGAAGGTACCCATGCGCTTAAGCAGGCATGCAGGAAACTAGAGCGAGATTGGCGTACCACTTAACTAGAGGTCTTTCGCCTTGCCAAGCACGATCACTTGGTAGAGTATAAATGTGCCCTTTGTGCTGCTAGATCTGGTTATTACTCTACAATTATTAACCTTAACAAAAATAATCCCAGGTTCCTTTTGACACCATATCTGAACTTAACCGAAATCAACCTCTTCAGCCTAGCTCTATAACTGCAGATGATTTTGTCACATTTTTACCAGTAAAATGAACCTAATTTGAAGCAATATCACTAATAATTTGTGTAACCAGCTTGTTGGTGTGTCCCCTATTATTGTTCCAAAGACTAATCAGGTTGTGCATCCCCTCACTCAATTTGACACAACAAAATTGGTGCACTCGGCCAAACCAGCTTCCTGTCTGCTAGACCCCTTATCTGCTAAACTCTACATAGAGCTCTTCTCAGTCCTCGGCCTAACAGTGGTAGATCTGCTAAACTTAATACTTGAATCAGGAACTGTACCTCTCCTTTTTTTAAATGGCTGTGTTCAAGCCGTTGCTTAAAAAACCTAACCATGACCCTACAGTCTTAAATAACTATAGGCCAATCTCTAATCTCCCATTCCTCTCTAAAATAATGGAAAAAATTGTATCTACTCAGCTACTAGACCATATGTCCTCTAGCAGTCTGTTTGAAACATTTCAGTCTGGCTTCAGGAGCTTTCATTCCATTGAAACTGCGCTTACTAAAGGCTGTTTTTTGCTTGTAAGATGTGTGTCAGCAGACGTCTTTAGAAAAGTGTTGGAAGACAAGATGTGTTTATGCTTATACGAAGTGTCGGACACCGTCTGTGGCACAAGCTCTCATCTCCATGGTAACCAACTGGACGCTTCTCCGTTCAGGAAAGATGGCTGCCGGCTACGATACGTTTGAGGTAGCAGAGGAGCAGGAGATCTTAAATTTGCTTTTACAACAGAGGAGGTGAGATATTGTGGTCTGGGCACCCGATAAATCAGACAAGGAAGGAACGTGTTTGTTTGGGCGTCCTTGAAGTCCATGACGAGTCATATAGGCGAGGATATTTCCTCACCTACTCCGCCAGTCTCTCCTTAAACCCATCCATTACTTTAGATTCATGTATTTATCATATATTAATTGTTTTATAGCCAACGGATGCTTTTTACCAAAGCTACTAATATGACCGTCAATCAGAAAATCATTTGGATCGCTTTTTTCCATCTCCATGACAACAACAGAACTCCCGGTCCATCCAGCCAATGAAAATATAAGACAACCAATGATAGCGTCTGCGATCTTATTCCACAGGTGCAAGACACTGTCGGACAACAGTTTTCTCTGTCTCTCTGACATCATTTTGGTCGTGGCAAGACTGAAATGTTAGTCATTAATTCCTCAGAACTCTACAGTTAAAAATCTTGGTGTGACTTTTGACCCCAATTTCTCTCTAGACTCTCATACAAAAAATGCAACGAAAAACGCATTTTATCACCTCCACAGTATTTCCACAATTCATGATGCTTGCAACCCAGCTCCTCCCTTCATGCTACCTGACTTATTCAGAGTCACTCTGTGTCATTGTTGCTTGCTCTGTTCTGTTTCCTATTGAGATTTTGCTGCTGCTCTCCCTACCTTGGGCTTCCCATGCAAGCGCATGGAAGCATAGGAAGGTTCTGCCCCAGCGGGACCCAGAACAGAGTCATACCACCATAATCTAAATTAATTTAAATTTAATTATGCTGGATACTGCTAATCAAGTAGTTCTCAAGTACTGAAGTGGTCCTGACTGAAACAGGTTTTTTGGGGAGTTTTTACTTATCGCCCTATTTTGTTTCTTGTAAAAATGTGGGCCTGTAAAGTCCTTTGAGACTGTGAAAAGTGATTTTGGGCTCTAAATAAATATGAACTTGAACTTGCACTTAAACGTGCACATCAGGTATTCGTCCTTAGTGTTGCTTATAGACATGGTGTGCTGGTCTAGCCTGGCTCCTTGCTACAAGACACATTTTTCAGCCTGAGACACAGCTAAGGAACTGTTCATGAGGAGTATAATACAATGTAGGGAAAAGTATCATGACATTTAAGTAGTATTTGACTTTGGTATAACATTTATTGTTTTACCTCAAATTCCCATTTAAATGCCAGGGCACTGAAATATGCTCTGAAACATGTCAGTAAACCCAGTCCCAGTAAATTGTAATGATGTGACATGCCAACTACATTTTTCTCTGTGGTAGCCTCAACGTCGTAATTCTGACACATATGCTACCTAGAGAATACTGACAGAAGTATTAGGTTCTAGCCTGATGTTTTCCAAGATTCATTTTTTTCTGTTTTCAATTAACAATAACAGTAAACTGGGATAGGCTTGAAAAAGCTGGATGATGAAAATGCTCTTCAATGCCAGTTCATGTCAGAGTTCGGTGAATAACTTCTGAAATTACCAAAGAAAAGACGTACTGAAGCACTCAAGTATGAAATGTACCAAAATGTAGCTTTAAAAATCTAATCTCATTGGGAGTAATGTTTACCTCTGTTCCAATAAAAAGCTTGGTGTTGACATCATCCAAAGATTTCAGTGTTCCATCCAATGACTGTCGGAGCTGGCTGTAGTCTAGTGTGACTTTTGACCCCACCTCATGCATTTGGGCTGCAAAGAGATAGTGGGTGGCAAGGAGGGGGTCACAAGGTTAACACAATTTAACATTTACTTCCCATTTGAAGTGGTAGTTCATGGGAATTTTTCAGTCAGTCAACAAATGGGGAATTGAGAATTGACAAATGGGCCAAAATAATTGCAAGATAAAAAGAAGCAAATGAATTGAGCCCTGTATACACTTGCTTGTTTAGGAAATCTTATGTAACATTTATCCTAAACCACCTATGACTTGTTTTTGTTCATTGATTGAACATGGTTGAACCTTACCCTTTACAAATGGATGTTTTGTGTCTTGGTCGACAGATTTCATAACAATATTAGACACTAACTGTGTAGCTTCCATGTAAAGAGTCAGTGTGAAGACTTATAATTTCTGGATTGAATCAATCAAGCAATCAGTCAGTCAGCAAAAAGCACATTTATACACATTTCATACAAAGGAAAACACCACGCACTTCATATGAGGAAAGGTAGAAATTCATCAAAATTCAACATCAAAGCAAGAAATGAAGAATGGAAAAAAGCTATTAGAAAATTAAAACAATAAGGGACTTAGAAAGTGTCTAATACAAAAAAAGAAAAGCACTGAAATGAGAAAACCAGGAGACTGGTGTAGCTGCGGTCAGCCCTGTAATCTGAGCATGAGTGCCAAGATAGGACGAGAGGGAGGAGGGGGACGAAGGAGAAGAGGGGAAGTGTAGAGCAGAGGTGAATGGAAGGGGAGAGTAAGAAAAAAAGAGGGTGACAAATGTGGGGGGAGGGGGGTTACAGTAAGGGAGAGGGGTGGGAAGAGCAGTGCTGGCAGAGAGGAGAGACTTTTCCATCACAAAAGGCCAACTGTCTGTCAGGGACAGTACAGGACAATCCGTTCACACCCACTTATCAGCGGGCCGTTCCCAACAACATCCCAACCTGGCTCAGCTAGATTAGCCATTGAAGGTCAGATCAGATTAAACCGTCACACACCTTCTACAGCCTCTTTCCCCAGGTTAAAATGTGTATAAAGATATGTGGCATTCACGATGCGGCACAGCTACACATGTAGATGTTTAACTCTTGCTCAATTCCCAAGAGGGACTGCTTGGAAAATCTAGGTTTGGAAAATCTTGCGGAACTGTTGAGGGGTTTGGGACTTCTACAAGGCTACTTCTGTAACTGTGATTGAATCCAGCAGTGTGCATCCAAATTGGCACAAAGTACAAAAAAAAATGCTGAATACAGCGTTCCAGGGGCAGGCAAGGAAGAGCGGTGTCAATCAATATGGGTAAAACATCTTAAGTAGCACCAAAGTATTAATCACAAGGGGATTCATTAAAACCTAATAACAGAGTGGCCTAGAGCTGCTGAAAAAATGCAGCAGAATTATTGTCTTGGTAGGTGAGCGTATTACTTTGAGAACTGCCAGCCGTTGAATCTGTGTTTATGGAGGCAGACCTTCAGCCAGACAAAGACAGCTCTCTTCTTGACCAACCGAGACGCACAGGAACATCTTCTGGCCCTCAAGGAGCCCGAGCAGCATATTGCAAAGAGCTGACAGTCAACAAGGCTAATGCTCTGCGACTATGAGGGCCTTGTCTGGGGAGGTATCGCTTAATAAAGTGCTATGAAACCGGAGGAGAGAGGAGTGGGACAGGAGGAGAGAGAGCGAGCCATGCCCCGCTGATCACTGGGCTCACCGATCCAAGGCAGTATCTAATACCAAGGAGTACACACAAGATACACAATACTGGCGCAAATATCCCTACACACAGACACACACTTCAGATCAGAGACAGTGATGTTTGAAATGCCAATTATGAGGAGTCTCGAGTCTCCTTGTTCACATCTCTGCTATCTTGCTAACATGGAACATGGAAGGATTGCAGGTGTATTTTAGCTTTTTGCTTGGATTGCCTTCACAAACAGTCAACCTCCCACCGATTTTGCTTGGAGGACTGAAAAGGGGAAAGGGCAAAGACGTAGCGAGAGTGCAATGTGAAAACAGAGTTAGGGGTTTGCAGGATAGATAAAAATAAAAATATACACAAAAAAAGAACATAAACCCACCTGAATTCAGTTTATAAACCATTTGATTTGTGAAATGGTTTAACTTTTCATGACTGATATGGATCTGTATCATTAAAATTTAAATTAAATATTGTAATAAGTAATTTACAATTGATGCATATTAAATAAAAACAGAGTATAATGCCCTGCATTCATCACTAATGTGGCTGAAAGGCAAATAAGAGAGAGGGGTACTCAATTGTGTGACTAACAACAAGGAGGGGGAAAAGACACAGGCAGATAAACAAAAGCAGCCAAAGGTAACAAAGATCCCTCACCTGTGTTGCTACCTGTATGGCTGTCACAGATGTGGTCTTCGAAGCTGAACTTCAAAGGTCTGTATTCCCTATCAGTATCAATCATTGGCAGCGAAACCTGACACATGATGGAGAAGAACCATTTAAGATCTGAAAGACTGATGTGAAACTTTACTCAAGAAAATCACTGTCTACCCTCTATCGCTTGACTATGGTCAATCACTCTGCATTCCACAGCCCCCAAACAATCACTCGACTATCAAGTGTAAAGAGGTGTAAAAAAGGTAAGATGAGCAGCATTCACTGAGCCCCATTTGTCCAAAACAAATTCTCTGGATGTCTGCAGGTCTGGTTAGCTGTGTCAAAAATTGGCAAAATAACAACTGATTATATTTCAAAGTCAGACATACATACAGTACACATATACACACACATATACAAGAAGCACTTGAATTCAAGTTGCAAGTGACATTGCATTCATGCATTCCAAAAAACTGATCAAACAGTACTGTAAACAGTATTTAGCTGGTTCTATTTGGCAGAAGTTATAAAAACTTTGGTCCCACTCTAAATGAAAAAGAAGCCATAATAGCTCAGTCAAACACAACATCTTTTCCTTCTAGAAATGTTTCTCCAAACTCCAAAGGAAGCTTGAGCTTGTTCACTACTATATCTATATTCAAAGATGAGACAAGACAAACGGGTGCACAAAGTATCCTCTTTGTTGGATTTTTCAATATCAGGTTGAAGTTTGTAATAAATGGCAAAACTTGGGGAAATTTTTCAACATTTGCAAAGATCTGTCAGCAGCTCCCACAGGCAGCACTTTTGGCCAGGATTGGTTGAGTTCACTATTGCTGAGCCCGATGAGGATCCAGTTTGCCATCTACCACACAACATAACAATTTGACCACAGTTTAATTTTTCACCATTGGAAGCAGTCTGAGTACTGTCAAACATTCATCAAATTCATGGAGTGCTTTTCTTGACAAAGTTACAAAGTTCCTTTGTCCCCCTCCCTCCATCCCGCAGTACCCTGAACAGTGGTTTCCAGGTCCTGTCCAGGTGTCTGAAGGTGTCGGGAACACCATAGACTTTCCGAAGGTGTTGGAGGCGTTCGGGAAAAAAGTAGGACTTCGGTTTCTCCACATTCATTTTCACTGGAACCCGGATATCCCAGAACATCAATGACCTTCAGAAAGAAAGACCAAGACGAAGGGAAAGCCAGAGGGAGAGTAGGACATAGTTAGAGATGGCAAAGCAACACAGAGACTCTCGATGTTCTTCAAATGAGACAGAGGAATAAACTACTAACAATCTTAAAAGCTCCCACAGCTACATGCACAAGTAAACAATAACAAGACAGAGTACACCAATATCTGCAGTGCCACACAATTACAATTGACATTTATATACAAACAGTCAGACCCTGTCAAGCTGAAGATACTGCATTCCACAGCCCCCAAACATTCATAAATATGACAAGGGGGCTGAGAGAGGGAGGGAGAGAGAGAGAGAGAGAGAGAGAGAGGGCGGGGGGAGGGAACTATAATAGAGAAAAAGACAGATCCAGACAGACAGATAGGTAATCTACATCTCTGCACCTATTCAGATTAATAAAGGGTCAGGTATATAAACAGGTATATAAACAGGCATACTTTCATTTCCTAAGTCAAAATGTCCAATACACCAGCTCGTATTACCTATGAGCTGACAGCACTTCACTCTTCAATGTTTTTATTGTTTTTATAAGCCGTACCAGTCAGGGGAGCAGGTGACAAGTTGAACACATCTTTTATTTTTGTTCTCCACTGGTGCGCCCGTCTTGGTCACCTAATGAGAAAGACAGTTACAAAATCAACAAATGTTCACGTGAGGTTTAGCACCGCCAAGAGTTGATAGTGGAGAACAAACCCCTTGTGTTGCTATATGGCAACTTAAGGTTTCTCCTTGGGGCACTTTGATAATTTCCTTGTTTTACTTATACTGATAACTGTCAGTGGTGTTCACAGCCACTTGATTTACAGTATAACAGTTGGCTCTGTAGAGGCGGGGTCAAGCATCATTTGGAAACTCAAAGCCTTAATACCTTTACTGTTATATCAAATAATCACAGATATTTTAAAAACATTTAGGGACAAGCATTTGTGTTTTGGCCTGTAAGAATTCATCAGGCCACGTGAGACCTTAGTTCACTAACAGCTATCATAATGGCTGTTGGCATTACGTAGTGATAGGCCAAATACTGTAGTGTCAATGTAGCAAATTTAACATCAGGTTCATAACACAAAACAGATTCACAGAGAAGCTAAAACTGTATGCTAGGCCACTTATGAAACAACAACTGAACCCAATATAACATGTGATGTAGGTGCTAGCTGTGTGTCTCACAATGATGGCAAAACACACTACTAGACTGAAAAAATATTGCGATTATGACTCTGTGTGAGGGACCGGGCAGTCAGGCACAAAAGACACGGTAGTTCAAAAATATGGGTTTTGTTTATTAACCCCCAAAAGTCTATTCAAAACATGGTTAGATCATCAAAATCCAGTGGAGAAGGGTGGTGTGACAGCATTTCACAGCAACCATCAGGACTGACCGAAGCGGGTGGGCTCCCATCATCTCATGCCAAGGCAAAAAAAAAAAAAACAGACACTGATTAACAAAGTCACAGGGAACATATATACTAGACTGGCCAGACCAAGAACAACACAAGGGAGATGACTAACAACACATAGCACATTTACACATTTCATTTACAAATTAATTCCAGAAGCATCCAATTCCTGGAATACATTTACATTTTTTAACCATGTTGACATAGAGCCCTAATTAAGTATAATTTCAAAGACATGAATACAAATCTTGAAAATGATTACTTCTTTGCTCTCACCCTAGCCCATTCACCCACTTGGTTTCTTCCCATTCCCCCCCTTTCTGCTTAAATTGCCCAGCCCAAGCAGTTCCTCCCCTTTTTCCACGAGGAAGTGGGCTCCCAGACAACAGGTAAATCCACACATAAAACAAAGAACTGTTCATGACAGACTGCATCTACAGCCAAACTACAATGAGAGACACACTTCACTGTGTGGCCTCAGCGACGGCCATCACACTCTGGCAGTCATAATGTGTGCGTATTGGCATATTACTTAAACATCCTGAAGGTCTCATCCAGTATACAGTCAGCAGCTGTCAGGAACATGTGCAGTCGGTATCAGCACTGTCCCAGTGGGCATTTCGAAAAGCAGCAATATTCATACATGTCAGAGATGCCACTAATGCTTGGGCCCCTAAAAATAAAACTCTTCTTGGGGCAATGACATACAGAGAATCTTTTAAGTTGATGGAGATGTGGAGCCAGTTTCCTAAAGTTATGAACGACAGAATTTTTTCTTTACAGTTCAGTGCTTTATAGCCCACTATTAACTAAGCTGCCAATGTGCATTCCTTCTGAATGTTGTGTAATCGCTGCCCTTCACAACCTCCTCTCAGCTCTGACTACTGTGCCTTGAGCTGCCTCGTCTCCGGTTCGATCTAACTGTTCATAGTAAAGTGGCTTTTAAGACTGACTGGATTACAAACTCTGGAGTCCAAATTCCAAAATTAGATGGAGAAATCATTAGGCCGATAAGGGATATGACCCTTTTAGCTTAAGTGTTTTGCTATCAGTGTGTAACTCGGGCGTGCAGGCTTAAAAGCCTCTGCTATGTGTTGAGTTGCACCAAGTATGTTGGACATTCTGGACAGGTGTTTACATTAGATATGATAAAGCAAATCTGAGCTCAAGAAAACATTAAAGAATGTTTTGATCGGAGTATTACTACATAGTCTCACACACACACACACACACACACACACACAAAACACCTATTCATTATCTTTTTATAAAGTAGATAAGCCAAAAGAAAAAAAAAAGATAAACACTGTGGCAAGTCCCAGCTCCTATCATAAGATGATAGATAGAAAATATGTTGAGTGTGCCAGTAGTGCTAACATGCCTGGGATAATTCACGCACTAAGCAAACAGCATTCTGCCTATTTGGTCTCCTCACAGAGCTCAGGATTGTGGTTGTTCGCCCCTTCCAACCCCTCTGCCCTTTACTTCTCAGCCCCCTTGTACCTCGAAGGTTTGTGGCAGCCATTGGACGTCTGTAATTATTGATTTGGGGGTGCCCTCTATGCCTGAAGTAGCACAGTAGCGCAGCTTGGGGATCTTTTTCTCTTTCTTCTCTTCAAATTCCTGATGGGAGGTCAGACACAAAGGGGACAGTATTGAATGGTACAGTATGTATAGGAAACATTATTCACATGTTGTAAGTATAACTAAATGTTAATATTGCAACACAGAACTCCAAATGACTGGCTGCCATACTGTTACTTTAATCTTGAGATGGGAACAGACTGAATCCCAAATTATTTATTCAGTGACCACATGTATGGTACAGCCATGTGGGGTGAAAAACGCTAAAAGTGCTGCATGCAAAATGTGGGCCTATACACATATTGTGCTGGCTGTGCTGCGCAGTTCACCTGTTCCTTGAATTATCATGTAAAATGGTGGGAACAGAACACAAATCTACGTGGGAGGACTTCACCTCCTCATTTATCTGATAAGCTAGCAACAGGTGCTGGCGGAGCGCACCTTTCACTTTCACTTTTATTATCCCCTGAG
>OMLF01020702.1:24031-72198 GCA_900302615.1 Holocentrus rufus
CTCAACATCAACATACATTGTTTATTGTCTGTAAAAAAAATGTATTTTTGAAATTTCTGATTCATTTAGGAGAGAGAAAGAGAGAGAGAGAGAGAGAGAGAGAGAGAGAGAGAGAGAGAGAGAGAGAGAGAGAGAGAGAGAACATAAGCATAATCACTTTGATCTGGACAGATAAAAACCATTTGCAAGTTTCACTGTAAACCACACCTGGGGTTTGTGGGGGTTGGAGAGACGCCAGAGGAGAATGAGAGGGGGGTTGTGTTCAAACTTTTTCCACAGGTCAAACCGCTCCTCGAAGGACACTTTCTCTGTCATGGCTGCCGCTATCACACCTAGCGCATCCAACACAACAGACCGCAATGTTACAACTGCACAGAAGCAGCATAACAGATGTATCATGTTTGGAAAGCCCCTTTGACTCGTTTGATTGGGAAACTGGTGGATCAACTCTGATCCTTAGTTTGCATAATCTGAAGTGATCACACGTTTTGGCGCTGGCGTTAACATACTGGATCATCATGGAAGCCAATTCTATAAGGATGATGACAGCTTGGCTACATTTTGAAGCCATATAGACGGGATATAATGCCTTCACAGTGGATGGGGATTTGAAGCTTTGATACATGTAACAGTGGGATTAAATGGAGGCTATTATTTCAAAAACAAATGTTATACAAGACACATAAAGCAGGGCTGGGCAGTATATCAATATTATAATATCAATATTATCTTAATATCGTATCGTGATGTGGCATGAGTGTTGTCTTTTCCTGGTTTTAAAGGCTGCATTACAGCAAAGTGGCTAAAGGCTAAAGGCAGCTAAAGGCTCCTACAGACTGTAGGCTTTTTCCCACGATATTGCCGTCGAACATTGACAAAACGTGACACAATCTTTTGTTGTTAGTTCAAATAGGAGGTCCTAGAACACACTGTGTGGCATGCTCAATGAGAGGCGATATGGGTGGACTACGACCAAAGACAGGATGAGTCTGACTTTGACACTGTCAGAAATTTGTGTCCACAAACGGACAGTGCGACTTCTGCTATGATCCACACCTTCAAACAACCAATCAGAACAGGTCTTCCTCCCCCTTGATCTTCATCATGAATATTAAACATCACTAAAGATGCATTTCATGGAAAATAAAAGATCTACATTTTTGTACGTCACAACTGGCCAGGCGGATCAATCGGACAGTCTGACATACCGCGAACTTGAAATCTTCCAGTCTGACACATATTGCAGCCAACATTTTAACAGACTTGTCTCGTACAATATGACATGGGGTGATCTTGTAAGATAGCTGTTGTCGCACAGTCTAAAGGCGGCTTCAGAGATCAAACCTTTAACAGATACATAAACTATGATAATGGTGAATTTGCTGAGAGAAAAAAAATAATGCTTATGATGATCTTAAATTACCAGGAGCATTAATGGTACAACGTTTTTTAGATGTTCAAATTTCAAGGATAAATCTAGTACAGGCAGAATGAGATTTTGCACCTTACCATTGATGGTGGGGTGCCAGCTAATGCTGCTGATTGTCTTATCCTTACAGTACTGCTCGTGTGTGAAGTTTTCATATGTACACAGACCAGTGCCGGCTGTCTCTTCATTGCTATTATCCCTATCTCCAGTCCCCAGGGCCCCCCAGTCATCAATGAACACATCCATAATTTCATTCTGCTGGAGGCATTGCAAAACCCTGCAACAGAAAAGTGGAAATTATTTTGTAAAATGTAAAACTTTTAGGGTCTTTTTTTCCCTTCGTTTTTGACTTCCTTTTTGTTTCATCCAGTTTTGCCCCAGCTAAAGAGCAAAGTTTTCTAATGCACATCACATCCTCCGATCTTATTTCATATAACAGAAAGAAATATGGGATAGGGGGTGGGCAAGAGATTAAAAATATAATTGAAACTTCTGTTTTATGGTCAGACTCTGTTGCAGACAATTCACTTGCAGCATAACAACAACACAAGCTAAAACTGGGCTGGGAAGGTGACTTATGTGGGTCAGTGTCCTTATGTTCCTTGTGAATATCTTGATACATCTCAAGCTTTAATAATAGATGAGTGTGAGTCCCTTAAGGCGGCTGCAGCATGAGTTTGCATTGACTTTCAGTCACCCCAAACATTAAAATATTCCCCTAAGGAAGGACAGACAAGACACCATCAGTCACTGAAATGTTTCATTTTACCTGGGTGTCACTGATCTCATGAAGTTCTTCAGACTCTCTGACTGGAGGATGATCTCTTTTTCTTCTTCGCTTAACTCTCTTGACTCATACTGTGTCCACATATTCTTTTTATGTTTCCTGGAAAATAGATGAAAGCACTCAACATAATGCAATAATGGGGCAGAGTAACAATGAAAGATAGGAAAAGCATTTTTTCATGGGGTAAACACTTATTAAGTGCAAGGCATACAGACATGCACCACAAAAATGTCCTTCTAAGAGGGAATTGAATATAATAATCAGCCTCAAAATCTTATTTGTTAAATGCACTGAAACAGGCAAAATGAGAAGACAAGACTGGAAGATTTCAACTGTGTTTTTGAGCATGTGATTGTAAAGCACATGTTGGTACACACAAGTATTTTTTTCCCTTCTAAGTTTTGGCACAAACCCATCTAAGGTGTCCTCATTTGCAAGCGTACCACTGTGTCTGAGCACTGGAGTTTTGCAGCATGGGAACAGCCTGTATCCCACAGTCCCTCTGCATCTGCTTGATGCTGAATCTGCTGTCTTGGTATGGAAGACACTCCGTGAAGTCATCGTCAGCATGCCGGTCTGAGAAACAGACCGGTGCCCCAAACTTCCTCCGCACCCTCGAGACCTTGAACTTCAGCTGATGGGGAAAGGAGAAGGAACAGAATGGTAAAATGGCAGGTGGTGAATGGGGAAAAGCTGAATTCATAAACACCAATGCTTTTCCTGATATGTGAAATGTTTTTCACATGTTCCAGTACCTTTTCTCTGGACTCTCTGACTGATTCTTCCTCTATCTCCTGCTCACTGCCAAGAGATATCCATGGTTTCGGTTCTGGGGTCTTACAGACCTCAAGCTCTGGTACTTCAGATGTCTCAGACTCTGGGGGCTGTGGGGGCTGAACATGGAAACAATGAATGGGATAGGAGTAGGAAACGCAGTGAAGTAAGTGAACAGGAGTTTTGATTCAATAGTTAAGTTTTTGTGGCAGTGGAAATCAGCAATGTTGCCTTCAGCTTGGACAAGATTAATGGAGGTAAAAAAAGTGAATAGCAAGAACAGTTATACCAGACTAAGTACTTCTGTTTGCTGTAATTACTGGCAAAACTGTCCATCTGCATTGCCTCAAAATATTTACCATATCACATGACTTTTATTTCTCCAAGCCGTTTTAGTACACATGATATGTAGTGCCTCTAAAGGGAGTAAAAGGTGGCATATAAGGCTGTCTATTCATGTTCAAAGGAGCATAGAACTTCCAAACTCGGCACTATCACAAGTTTTATGAATTAGTCCTTCTTATCTTATTGTGATTTAAATAGCTCCTTATAACGCACATCTAAAACATATCATTTCTGGAATGGCCGTTAAATTTAATTTCTGATATGGCTATTATTGTAAGTTATAAAATGCACACTATCTCAGAAAAAAACACATATATTACTCCTTACTACATGATCTTTTTCCTCTCCATATTGATTCCTCTCCTGCTTGATTAGTTTAACCACTGCTTCCTTGATAGCCCTCCATGGTTAGATGAAAATGTATATAAACTTGTCAGTGTCACCAAACCTTAGACTACCACAGCGAGGATACATTTTAGCAGAAGTTTTGTCTCCTCAACAATTGCGGCCCTCAACACTCTCCCCCCACTCATGAGCGATGTGAATATGTAGGTAGGTATATAGCTGAGGCAAAAACTGGCAAAACTGGGTCTTACATTGAGGATTCTCTCTTTGGCCTCTGGTGTCAGAACCAGGTAGAAGCTCTGGCCATAGGTGAAGTCCCTGTCAAAAACCAACAAGATCTCATCCTCTGGGTAATCCTGTCAACAACACAAAGAAAACAGGGTTAGACCCAAATAGATAGCAGGGTGTTTTTTTTCATGAGTAGCATTCAGCTATTATGCATTTTTTATTTTCAACTTTATTCTAATTCAATTTCTTTCTATATCAAATTATTACTGACATAACTTCCTTCAATATGAAGTGTATTGGAATTGATGCGGGGAACTACGAGGAAATTTGGCACTGTGCGTTACTGTGAGTAGGATTGTAAATGAGGGATTGAGGCTTGAATCAATGACAGACAGAGTCGACTGATGTTATGGAGTTCAGGAATACTGGGGAAGACAAACAACCACCCACACATCACTAAAGCCAGTGCGCTTTGTCATAATCTCAAGATGGGACACAGCCAAGGCCAGGGTAAGTATTCCCAGGACTCAAGACTAAATATGATATTTGGGCCTTACTTAGTTGGGACGACCTGCACCAGAACTGTTGAGGTTTTTATGAGTTCCTTTGGGCATTCTAAGGACTTGTGGCAAAGTCTACATGTGGGTGGTGAATGAATGTATAAAAGTAGGAAGCCTGGTCAACACCTATGTGATCTAAATCAGAGCACAAGAGGGAACGAGGTCTAAATGGATGTACTTAACATGGGGTCTGTGCATCATCAGAATGGCTTGGGGTTATTGTCTGAGCTATCTGCATGACAATGGATCAGCCTCACCAACACTATCTGCTTCACAGGGCTGAAATCCGACACTGCGGCCCTTGTCTTCATGTCCTGTACGATATCGTCTTTTCTCAGCAGCTTATAAGGCCTCTCCCCCGTGAGATCTTCATCAGCGCGGCAACCAAACAGCTCCTGGGTGGCCGACGTCAGGACCAAGGGGGAGATATCTTCAGGGTGACCTTGGTGAGAGAAAAAGTACCCTTCTTCGTTTCTTCCCCTTTTTTTAACAAATTATTTTATTAAATTTTTGCTTGTACATAATGGAGATAGACAAGAAAGATCACAAGCACACAGTGTGCATCTCAGCCCTATAAGCCACAAGGATGCCCAAGCTGATTTTTGGTTTTATGTGTTCTTATGCAGAGCAGGCAATTCAACTTGTTTTTTTTTTCTCTTCATGTAAATGTGAGGAGAGCCAAGAGGTACCGATAAATGATGCAGGGATCACAGCAGATATACAGAGACTTGGTTGACAGATACAAGAGATTACACTACAGAAAATAGACAGGGTTAAAGATTTAGAGAGAACAGAATGAAGAAAACCGTGTCAGACATGCAGAAAACAGTGTAGACGGTACCACAACTAAGAGCTAAGATAATGAACAGCTATTCACACAATACATACACTTAAGAGTCACACAACCTACACTATGGATTGTGACAGAGACTCTTGCACCTGGTTTTCTAATCAAGCACAACATCTCTGATCCTTCAGCTGCCCCTCCCAGTTGGTTAGACTACCCTCAAATATCATAGGCTGAACTGACATCCTTGTCAATAGCCTACATGCAATATACAATTGCTTTAGGGGGAATCAAAACTTTGTTTTTTACTACACACTGTACATAAACACATCAGCTGCTCAGTAGGGTCATCTCACCAGTAGCATATAAAACCACAGGAGTGCACCACCACAACAAAGGCTCTTTTTTTTTTTTTTTTTAATAAACAAACTATGAAGAATCCCTCATATCTAAGCATGGGCTCAGTCCAGCGCACACTACAGTAAACAGGGCTTTGCATAATGATAGTTTTCATCGTACTTGCGGTCTCTCTCTTCAAAGTCTTTCCACAAGGTTGCTGAGGGGATGCTGGGAATGCTCAAGTACAGCTTAAGTAACCACTTCCCAGCTGGGTGTGTCAACCTTTTCTACTCAGACCACTGAGGCCCCATGCCAAATCATTGTAGTGGAAACTCACACCATTCATTTCATAGAGTAATGTGTCAACTATGGCATTTATATTCATGGGAAATATTTGCTTGAGAGATGAAGAGAGGATGAAGAGAAATGTGCCATGGCCCTTGAGAATGCAGTTCATTCAGTCTGTTGCACTTGTAAACTATACTGAATATGTATGCTAGATTTGGTGGGCCTGTTTCCTCTGGCTTACTGTACTCAAGACATTTCCTGACCACACACTGCATACATTTGTGATTCTGTATATTTATACAATAAATTTACAATTCCAGTTCTGTCTGTTTCCATCTCTGTTGACAGCAAAGTGTAGAATTACAGCCTGTACTACATTCCCTATCACTGGTGTAATGATTGTTTGGGAAATCTGGTTGATTTTCCAATTGATGCTAATGGTTTTGCTGCTGTGTTGTCATCACACCAAATGTACAGTTGATTGCATATCACATTAAAATTTGATACAAATTGTAATACTTAACATCCACTTATGTTGCCTAGCTAGTTCTTGTTCTTTAAATTTAGTTCAGTTTATTAGAACATTCATTTACAGGGAAATGTCCTTGACCTAATGTTGCCATTTGCACCCAAATTACTGCTGCTTGCAAAGAAATGTGTGACCATAAGGCCATTGATTTTAATGTGCTCCTGCTTTACCCTTCTCCAAGCTATGTGCGCCTATCCACTCAAGCATTTTTAAATTTGCCAGTGAATTCTCAGGAGACTTTTTGAAGTTCCAACTCTACCCCAGTGCCTCAGCTCAATGCAGATGAGCTTGTTACAGTAATCCTTTTGATAGGACTTACTCGAGTATTGTTAACACTAATCCTTCTTTTAAGGGAAAAAAATGAAGAATATAACTGCTGCCATGGCTAGATAAAACTACTTGTTCCATGAGGAGATAATATATTAAAGCTCAATTCAAATGGCAAGCTGATAAATTCAATGTCCTACAATCTTAGCAAGGATTCTTGATATTTAATAAATATAAGAAAATGGATACAAGAGTGGGTTCTTTCTCTGTCTATATTTCAAAGAGTCATAGTAACTCTAGGGTCCTTTTCAAATGTATTAACTTTTAGTCCTTCTTTTAATAGTAACTGTAATGTAGTCTGTCCTGATATGTGCAAATAACTTTTTATACTCCTCATCAAAAAGTAGGGCAGAGATTTCTCCCTATTGCAGAGTGCTGTCAATGTTGGTAGGTTTGCTGTGATGAGCTGTTTTGAAGGGATTTCTACCCTGATCCTGTAGGAGGCAATGTCCCTGATATCTTGCCAGTGCCCATGTCTTGACCCCTTGTGCCTAACTGACTGTCATCCCATCTACACACATCCCTTATTGTCTCAGGTTTTAGAAAAACTTGGTGTCAGTACCCGATACGTTGCGGCTGCCTGAGCCGTTCTGCACATGCGCGAGTGGTCTGCAGCTTGCTACCATAGCTTAAGTGGAACAAACATGACCCAAAACAAGCCAAAAGTGACATTTAGCCTGCTAGCTCCAAAAATACAGTATTTTAAATGGAAAGGAGTTACAAACGTTAGCATGTCAGCTCTCAGCCTTGTTTTACCTCCCCTTTTCTTGGCAAGAAGAAGAATTATTATTATCATTATTATTGTTGTTGTTGTTATTTTCCTACAACTTTATTTATAAAACATATAAGTACAGTGACAAACTCAAAGCTGTACAATTCAAGTAAGTTATCTATTTGAGTTTTGGGTTTATTTAGTCAAGTCAAAGTTTATTTGTATACAGGGTTTCTGCAGGTTTCAACAAGTTAAATTTAAGATTTTTTAAGACCTTTTTAAGACTATTCTGAATGCAATTTAAGACCTATTCCAGGTCCATACTGACAAAAATGTACAAAGGATACCTGTCCAGAGGCTGCTTACTCAGCACTGTAGGAGTCAGTGTTGTTAGTGCAGAATGGGCTGTGCTGGGTGTTCTCACATAAATTCTGACCAGGCTGCACAGTTTTCATTAGTGGTTATTGGTTCTGTGTTGGTTTTGTGTAGTTTTCCTACAGTGTGATTTTCCCCCTAAAAACACATTTACAGGGATGCAAACAGGTAAGGGGTAAAAAGGTGAGAACACTGCACAACTAGGGGGGTCAGGGAGCATGCTCCCCCAGGGGAAAATTTTGAAAGAGATTTGCTTTACATGCTCATTTCTAGTTACTTCTAAGTATATTTGCATCTGCCTGAAAACTAATTCCACCATTATGGAGTAAAACAACCCCACATAAAACACACAAAAGTAATCAATAGATGCGGGAGCTGAATACACCAATAAGACAAAAACAAGAAGACAATATTAAGATAAAAAAGTATACGCAAACAGACAGCCTGTTGTACCAGTAGGGACAATTATTAGCCATGCCCTATGGAATGGAGAGATTAACATGTGGCTGACCTGTAGATGTTCAATCAGATCATAATCCACAGCCCAATGCCTGAAAATGGCAACAACACACACTGATAAGACTACAAGGATGTAAGTTAAACTTTTTTTTTACTACTGGCTAACACACTGAGCTGGGCGTACTGCACAGGGCAGGAGATCAGAGGCCCTGTTGATAGGGCGGCTGAGTGAATCAACATGCTGCATTACCTGCCAGTGCTAAGTGGTTTTGTATTTTCTGCTCGTTACTTTATTTTTGTATTAAACAGTTATTTTTCCTGAGTTCCCGTGTCTGGCTCTTGCGTTTGGGTCCACCTGCTTTACTAAACCGTGACAAAAACAAGTAAAAGAATTTTAAAATCAATACGGAAGCTGACAGGTAACCAATGTAAGGACTTTAAAACAGGTGTAATGTGTTTAACAAGTTTGTCCAATGTAGCTAGCTGTCCAAGATCGTAGACCGTTCATGCATGTGCAGAATGGATCGGGTAGCCACAAGGGATTCGGTACTGACACTTGGTTCAAATCAACTGATACAATTATTTAAACTATTTTAAATTATTTAAACTGAGTTAATTATTTTAATTAACTGATATAATTATTTAAACTAATATCTTTGAGAAACGCAGTTTGGTTTTGAAGCACTTTGACATAGATGCTGCTCTCCTCTAAGTGACCGGTGGCCTTGTAGGAAATGAATGAAAGAATTAAAGAAATCCAATGTCCATTTTAAATCTTTCGGATCTCAGTACGGCTTCTCACACAGCAGACCATACCATTTAAATAGATCAGGAAAATTGGGTTGGTCTGAGTAACATAGCTCTACACTGATTCAACTCCTGCCTTTCCAAAAGAATATTATCACAATCAGAAATTCATCCTCAGCAGAAATTACCTGTGCTGCTCTGCAGACTTCAATCTTAGGCCTCAAAGGTGTCCACTTGGACATAATTTCTGCAAGCTGAATACATTTTTATGGTTATCTCAACAACACAGGTATACCTAGCATGATTAATAGTCAAGCCACTCTTGTGAATTTCCTTTCACGTAGGTCCTGTATAAAGGGCTAGCTGCAGAATTTTCTGTAATTTAATGAAACAAAATAGGAAACAGTCATTTTTGTCAATTCAACTTAATCAGTTCACCATGAATTCGGTTCTCTGTAATGCTTTGGGCCGTTAATACGCAGTTTAAGAGAATTGTGAGCTTTTGTTTCTTCTACTTAGGCATATTTCCAAAATATGATTTTTTTTATTTTTTGATGAAAAAGTCATCCATGTTTTCATCTCTTCTCACCTGAAAACTGTCTGCCTTAAAGAAAAGTCCCTCTCTTGCCTCCAGCTATATACCGTACTTAGATGCAAAATACAGCATTGAGGATTCGAACAAGAACAACCAGATCAACACCAGATCACATCATCCCAATGTTAGCATTTCTACACTGCTTACCTTTTAGTTTCAGAACACAAATGGTGCAGGCACAGACTGTCTACTTCCATGTAAGCCAGATGACAGCCTAAGATCCTGTTCTACAGTCTAGATACAAACAAGAGATCATGGGGCCTTTGGCAAAAGACTTTTTATATGATGTTTTATGAATGATTTTTGACGTTTTTCATATATACATATAAAGTAAATATATATACACACACACACACACACACACACACATAGAGAGAGAGATTTATTCTGTTTCTTGTTTTGTATTGTAGATTATCTACCTGGTATTGTATTATGCTTCATTCCTTTGAACTTTGAACATTCACTGAACAGATTCTGGGTACACTGTAAATGTACTGGTGAAACAAAGCCGTTCTGATTCTGAAACCCATGCACCATCAGCTCACACAAGAGCCAGGGACCTGATTTGTAGTTAAAAGATACTGTTGGTTTGGCCTGCATTTGACCAAGAGCATGTTCTCACGGCTGGTGTATTGAACATAAAGGGAACCTTAACAATGAGGAACCATGAATGAGCGGAGATATAGCTTAGCTGTAGTCATGTGCATGTCCAAAGGCTATGCAACAGTACACCTAAGCTCACATCAGAAAAATGCACATAGCTTTTACCCCATCCTCAAAGACAGCTCTGATGATTATGCTGTACCACAGTCATTACATCACCACTTCAGACTACAACAGTGCTTGTGATTTAGGGTTCCTTTTAACATCCAAAGCCAATTTGAATGAGTGCTGTGTAGCCTTCCTTAGGAGGACCAAGCCCTATTAAACAAATGGATGTAATCAAATAAATATGGTGCCTGAAAATTTCCACCACAAAAACCACAATATCTTTAAGACACCAGAAATTGAATTTGAGGCTTAAAATACTTCATCTAACTGTATTCAAGGTTTTTTTAAGACTTTCAATAGCTTGAGTTCAAATAATTTAAGAAGTTAAGCTTGCTTCAGGACCTCAAGAGACCCTGATACAGGGCCGTCATTTGAAAGATGTAATTTCCAAGAGTTTTGTTTTCTGCTGTTGTACTAAATTATTTTGCCAAATTTATCCTGAGTTTGATGCATGTTTGATCATGGTGGTTGTTTATTTGTGATTAATTACATCTATGCATTTCTAAGTGCTTGTAAAGGTAATTGGACTTGTTAAAGGTGCATCTATGCATGGAAGTAGATAAACCTGTCTAATTTGAATTTACCAAGTGTTTTATTTGTGAAATAGTTTATACACATTACCAAGCAGTATGAACCTCAATGCTCTAAATTCATAGAGAATGTTATCATAACTTACATCAGACTATTGTAAGTTCAGATATTATCAACAGCTTATAACTGTTTCGATTCCCTGGAAGGTCCTTCTTATAAGCCTGTGTCTTTTATCTCTTTTTCTCTTTTATAGCAATTTTGTTGCATGATGTGCAAAAAGTTACATAAAAAGAAGGGATCAAAACAATAAAATACAAATACTATTGCAGAAAAAGATACACTGCTTTTTATGTTCATGGTGATCAGTGGATTCAGCTAAATTGTTTTCTTGACTCTTTGTGTTAACTGCCCACTCCTGGCCTATTCAGAGAGCAGAGTTCAGGTTGCTGCTGATTTATTGAATTTCAGTGGAATCAGCAGAGAAGTGATATCAGTGGACAGGGGCTCTATGGCACTGATTGAGCGGTAAGTGAATTTTCAGTATACAGCTAAAGTCATGGCAGCTCTTGAGTGGTCTGCTCCTACACATGTAGTACACCAGCTGGCCAAGGTGCATCCCATGTAGTCTACTCTCAAAATTATGAGCTCAAAACTTAACATTTTGCCATGTCATCCCTTCTCTCACTTCCCCATCTTTTCTGTCTGCCATTATTCCAATCATATGTGTTCTGCATGCAATCAACGAGCTCACATCAGTGTCACCATGTCCTGATGACGTTATATATAACTACTGCAACATTAGAAGCAAGATCACACTATCATAGAAAATGAACTAATATCACAACAATTCATACATTTTACCTTAACCTTAACTTACTTACCAGGCCCTGTAAGACTTTCCACACATGGAGGCGCTTCAGGCTTTTTGCCTAAGTGGGAATTAACAGCCAATTTAGCATTTTATTCATAATGTCTCTCCATTGTAATCTTTCAACAATAAAGATGTATGCAACTAGCATTCCAACACCCGCCTTTACCTTTCCCCTTACTGCCTGCACTGCTGACAGTGCTCTTGGGTTTCTTGGAGGACATCCTTGCTCCTAGTTGGCTTGATGCTGAGAGGCAGAAAAGATGACTAAATTCAAATTCTGCAGACAAAGCATAGACCCATTTGTGTGCTGCCTCATTCCAATAGAAAACAGCACATTAAACATTTTACTTATTCAGGCATTCCAATCTATACACCACATTTATATTTTCTGTAAGACCAAGGCATACAGATGTTCACACTGTGTATGGCAGTGTATGTGTGTACACTGTGGCAATGCAGCAGCCATTGTGCTAGAAAAAAATTATCATCAATGCATGTGGGGACATCTTGTGGCAGCTAACGTTAAGTATCCTTTACTAAACAGCATCCCTTTTCCACTGCCGTTTGTTAGCAGAGTTGAAGAGATGATGAAGCCCATCATTTACAGGCCTTTATTTGTAGAATGGTTCGCCCAAAGTTGTTGGCTGACGCACGTCTCATGGGGTATCCTGTTATACATGCTAGAAAGTGGTTCTAAATAAAAGAGCTGTAGCTATGTTATTATGAGGATGGGAGCTTTTGGGGAGAAAAAGAACAAATTTTAAATAAGGTAGAATTGTTTTGTGCTGACATCAGGGTGTAAACTTAGCCTTTTTATGCACCAGCCACTGCGTCTGGTAGATTCTCAACTTCTACCAGCCACTCTGCTTTTTTAATGGACACTTTTTAAAAATCTATATTAGACACTAAATAGGATAAAACCTAAACATAATAGGCTACAATTCAACCATTTAATTATGTTGCTAATAACAATGTCTCAAGCAGACAATTAAGGAAACATAGATGGTACTAAAATATTTATACATGTATGTATACCAGGGTTTTTCTTGGCTTGATTGGTATAGTACGGAGAAGGATGGGACACGGCACACCACAGAAAACTGTTACTATTACAAATTTCATAAACACCTTTTTCACATGCCTGAGTACATCAAGAGCCAACAAACTACATTTACTTTTTATTTAAATTTAATGCAGGAAAGTAGCTGAGAGAGAGGAGTGGGGCTGGGGCTGGAACTGCATGAAGCTGAGGCAGAGGAGGAGCGACAAATTTCCCAGCCTGACCCTAAATGCAGCACTGGGAAAGCGAAATCTCCCTATGCTATAACTATGCACTGGATAATTCAATCTAACGTTACAAGTAATTTTAGATTTTGGCGGTCGCGATTTCATCTGAGAGGACAAGTCTTGTGGCCATGATGCACGATGGATTGCTATAGGTTACTGACAACAGTACCAAGTTTGGGCACCCACCACTGTGGCGTGTGAGATGCTACCAAATTCACCAGCCACTCCGTAAAATAACCCGCACTTGGCGGCTGTTGGGTGTTAGTTTTACACCCTGGTAAAGTTAGATACCTTATGGTTAACACTAAAAGTTGTTCGCCTCGTTGGACATTTAACTTATCCACCTCACATTTTCCTCTAATCAACATCACTGTTAGTTAGGAAAAGTTATTTGCTGTTGTTATTCCTAAACAGCAAAGTTTACAGAGACGTACAGCCGTCACTTGCAACGGACTGTTGGTTTAACGTTAGCTAACGTTAGCTAACCTCTCAATAACCGACACTGATTGTTATTGTATACCGTTAGTTAATTAGCGAAATTATATAAGGTAACGTTTGTTCTTGAGGGGTTTTGCTTTATTTGGGTGATTTCCCATAACATTATAAACTTTGTAAAATTAAACGAAAAGATTTTACCCGTTAATCCGAATTCCTATCCGTTATTTTTTCACCGTTGCCCGCAGGGACTGTATATGGCAGGGACAGTTTGGTTGCTAGGGGTTACAGAAGTAGCCAAAGTATTGACTGACAGATTGAACAGCCAATCACGTTTCAGCAATAAAGTTACGTACTCCTACACAGAAGGTTACCTGAGCTGCAGTCACACGTTTTGAAGACTTTCAACTAGAAAACAGCAGCCGCCGCAGAACTTTTGAAGCTTAAAAGAAGCCAATATGAGTAAATAGTACAACAAGTACTCCTGAATTTTAACCAAGAAGAAGACACTTGGGACACAACCAGGGTGTAGCGCAGGTGTCAGCTGGAGGCAATTATTCAAATCGATCAACTTGGTGTGCACGTATATTATAGGTGAGTGTTTTGTCTTTGATTCCATTGTTGTTTACTGTTGTGCTTTTCAACAAATATTTAACTCATACAAATCACGTGTAGTTGAACTTAATGGTAGAAAATCATCAGGTTTCGAAATGTGAGATACTGTTTATTATTCAGCAATGCTCAGGTAGGAACACGACCGGTTTTTCCACTTTACTTCCCACTCAGTTATTAATGTATTTACTTCAGACATTGTAGAAAAAAAGACAGCTAAAGTGTATAGGCTACAAACTTTGTATAAACCAGTTGGTGTAGGCTACGAGTAACCTAATCACTATAAAACTTCTGCTTTGGTTTACTTCCATTATATATTTTTCCTTCCGCGACAAGGAAATAAAACGCATAAAAACAACCACTTGTGTCCTGGCAACTTCATGTACTGCAATAAATTAGTCGGCCATGCAAGCTTGATAGCTGACAAATATTGAGATGCCTTGATGGGCTATTCTGAGTAAGTCATTGAGGTGGTTTAAATATTGACTTAACATGTTCAGACCAGAAAGTCTTAATACTTTCTGTGCTGATTGGCCCGCAAAACATTGCCAGATGAGCCAAAATGTTCATCAAAAATTTACTTTACAGTGCTTTCTCATTTTTGATGCTTACATCCCACGTTTATTAACCTCAACGATTTTACGCCATTTTCCAATCCCCATATATCACCACTTCTAGATATGGAGGAGACCAGTGACTTATATTTAGTGTATGAGACAAACACCCACCCCTCTTGGGCAGAGCACGAACAGCAGCAGCATGAGGACCTGGGCAATGCGGAGTGTCTCAAGAGGAAAATCAAATATTACTTCATGAACCCCTGTGAAAAGTACCATGCTCGTGGCCGAATACCATGGAAACTTGTCCTGCAGCTCATCAAAATTGCCATCATAACTATCCAGGTAGTGAACTCAGTAAGACATAGCCTGAGCAATCATAATGGTGTTGTTTTACCACCCTTATTAAAAATGTCTTTATAACCTGTAGTTGGTGTCTTTTGGGCTGAGCAATCAGATGGTTGTCACCTTCAAAGAGGAAAATCTGATGGCATTTAAGCACCTCTTTCTGAAAGATTATGTCGATGGAGGTATGGACACGTATGCTCTCTACAGACAGGCAGACGTCTACGATCACATCAATTACGTAATCGAACAGGTAACTTAATAGTACCATTGTTTTTCTCTCTCTCTTCACTGCAAGAAACACCGTGATTTTGATTTCCTGGAATTTGGTAGTGTCACAAGATGTTGTGGTGTGATACTGTAGCTTTCTCCTTTTCATTTTGTAATACTGTAAATCATTGAGGGAGGTTTATTACTCTGCTCATATACATATAGAGTTCAAATAGCTTGTAAAGTCTCCCTGTCATGAGACTTTGTTCTTGTCATTTCAGTCTGTCTTAGTTTTGTGGATTAGGCCCATGTCTGTGTAATGCTGCTCAAAAATAACAATTTCTCTAAACAGCCTAAAATATTTTAAGCTTCTCTTTTCAGAAGGTACTTTCTAACATGTAGAATACCACCAAATTGCCTTGTGCTTTAAACCTGCATGTGTACAAACTGAGAGATTTCAACTGTTCATTTGTAGTTCGGAATTCTACGTAACATCACAGTGGGAAATCATGCATATGAGAAAAACGGCGTCTCTTACACCCCTTTGTCACTGTGTCAAGAATACTACAGGAATGGTACCATCTACCCTGCAAATGAAACCTTTGAAATTGATGCCCAAGTAGAAACTGGTATGCAAATTATTATTGTTATTTTAGTGATATTGTGGTTGGAATGCAACAGTGGAGAAATAGATCACGCACCAGTTTTAAATTTATTTCGCAAGATATTATTATTATTATTATTATTATTATTATTAATAATAATAATAATAATAACAATTATTATTATTATTATTAATAATAATAATAATAATTATTATTATTATTATTATTGTTATTATTTGTTATTAGTAAAATTAGATTTTTAAAATTTTTTTTTGCTTGTTTCCAACAGAGTGCCTTGAGATTTATCCCATGTATCCCCAGTCATTGCAGGAAATATTTCCTTATTTTGAATTACATTTTAAAAGGTTAGTAAAGACCATAATTTTAAGTAGTCTTAAGACAGGAACATTAATGCTTTGGTGCACGAGAATTCCTGCCACCTTCAACTTCCCTATACCTGCTGTGTCTTCCAGGTTGCTGTCTGTGAAGATCGTGTTTATTCTCAAGGCCATAAACTTACAGACAGTGAGACATCGAGAGCTGCCCGACTGCTATGATTTCACTGTCATAGTATGTCACCTGACTTGTCTTTTATGGCCGAGTACACACCAGGAGATCACATTACACTTTCTGTTTTCCAGCAGTGATGTGACACAGATTTGATTGCTTCCTTGTTGCCTTGACAGTGGCAGTGATTTCATGTGACAGCCAGTTCACACAGCACAAAGTGGAGCTGTAAAAGTTAAGAGTCAGCTGTGTAAATGCTGTTTACCCCAGCAAGTTTAGCCTGTCCAGTCAACCATTGTTCATAATTATGAACAATGTGAACTGAGATGCATGTGCATGTAGCAACCCGTGTTTAGCTGTGGAATTTAAAGAGCTGAATGTTTAGTTTAAGGGCTTGGCTAGTGAATGTTTAGCTATAGGGTTTAGCTAGTTGAATGCAACCTTTTTGTAATTAAATTCTCTGCTCCCCCTTTTGAATGCTGTTCTCTGGTTAACAGATCACTTTCGACAACCAAGCCCACAGCGGTAGGATAAAGGTTGACCTGGAAAATGATGTTGAGATCAATGAATGCAGAGATTGGAAAGTAACTGGAGCATGTAAGTCAAATAAGCTGCCTTTAGACTGAGTATAAAGGAAGTTGTCAGTCTTGCACCACAGGTCTTGCATGATTGGTAGAGTTTATATAACCTGCCATCCCATTGTTTTCTTGCATGACATTAAATGGGGAATATAATTATTCCCTCAAATGTTTTGAAGATGTGCCTTTTCTAATGTGCTTAATCTTCATTTCTCTGTGCCTTCAGCTGCCAGAAACATATACTTGACTCTGCTGTTTGACTGCCTCATCATAATAACATGCATCATCTCCCTCATCCTGTGCACTCGCTCAGTACTCAGTGGGATACAGCTGCAGTTCGTAAGTCAACTAAATGACACTGAAATAATACAGCAATTAAAGTTTTGTATTTTGTATATATTTTTTTAAACCTGTTTTCTGTATGTGTTCCATACAATGCTTGCTTCATAAAATTATAATAAGAGGCATGGAGGAGGAGATACATGATTGTATTCATGCCTGTTCTACTAAAATGCAAGAATAAATGGGGAAAAAAGGGAGTAAAGTTTAATCCCCTCTGTGATTACTCTAAAGGTATATATGTATTTTGTGTGTGTGTGTGTGTGTGTGTGTGTGTGCGCACGCATGTTCCAAATAGGAGTACACACTCTACTGCAGGGACCACGTTGGCAAAGAGGTTCCATGGTCAGACAAGTTGGAGTTTCTGAGTGGCTGGTATATCCTGATCATTGTCAGCGACACTCTGACCATCATTGGCTCCATTCTCAAAATAGAGATCCAGACCAAGGTGATGGGTATTTGTTATTCAAGTATTTGTTAATCAGTGCGGAGATCAGTTCATTTTCCAGTCAATTCAAAATGTAAGCTGCAATGTCACGCGTTAATTTACAAATGGCAGAATATTCAGTGATATTGAAAAAAGTATGTTCAATCATTATGCAGGTATTAAGTCCATCTAGAATATTAGCTACAGTTTACATTGCAGGATGTATGTTAATGCATTCATAGGTTCCTTCAGTCAAATATTTCAGACATCTGAGTTTGTGCTGTTTTTTTTAGGCCGTCACAAGCTATGATGTGTGTAGCATCTTCCTTGGCACGGGCACTATGTTTGTCTGGATTGGTGTCATACGCTACATGGGATACTTCAAGAAATATAATGTAAGACTGGATCATTTTCATTCTAACTTGCATGCATTCAGGACAACTGCAGCTTTTATGAAATATAGCACCCAATGCAATAACTTTCCAATGCCATTCCCATAATACTTAGGTGTTATATTACATATGACTTGCAACACACTAGTCATTTTGGCCTGTGATCTTTGTTCATGTTATGGGTATTGTATTGTAGTCTGTGCACCTAAAGGGGAATACCACTCAACTTGACAAATAGTTCCTTGGTCTAAGATAGGTCCATCAATAATTGAACAACTTTAGTTAATTTATTAATTTATTTAAACTTGAATATGTGATGTAATATCTGGAGTAACTCAAAGGCAAATAAATTTGGGGAAAGTTTTAAGGGCACTAAGATATATTTTTATATTTGGTATATAAAAAATCTCAAACATACAATGGACCACAGTTCTTGCTACCATCTATGGAGCATTTTAAAAGTGTGACTTGTCTCACTTTGAAGAGTTATGATCACACAGAATGATTTGACTCCTAAATCACAGGAAAATATTTACTGTTAGTTTTTATGGTATTTCTGAGGAGAAAATGCATTGTGGTGTGTGGTCTCCAGATACTTTCAGTTTGCTCTTCTTCAGTCTGAACTGTGCTTGGACCAAGTTTTCTCTTAGCTCAAGTTTTCTCTGGGTATACATCTCTTGCCATGTTTTCGGTGGATTTTTCCAGATTCTCATCCTGACACTGAGGGCAGCATTCCCAAATGTTATCCGTTTCATCTGCTGTGCTGGAATAATCTACCTGAGCTACTGTTTCTGTGGCTGGATTGTGCTAGGCCCATATCATGAAAAGGCAAGGAATATTGACACAGTTCAAAGAAAATTTGTTTGGATTTACTCATCGCCAGCCAGAACATTTTTAACTCAAATCCATTTGTTTTCATTTCTGTGTCCAATCACCATCTCAAAAATCTCAAAAAATACAGAATTTCCATTAGATAATGTGTTAGAAAGCCTGACATTTAAAAAAAGAACATACTGACTACACCGTTGACCTCTCTTTTCTTATCTTTGACCTTTTTTCTTTTTTTTTTCTTAGTTCCGGACCCTGAACACAGTGTCTGAATGTCTTTTCTCACTCATCAATGGAGACGACATGTTCCCCACCTTCAAGAACATGAAGCAGAAGAGCAGCCTGGTGTGGATTTTCAGCCGGGTCTACCTCTATACCTTCGTCTCACTCTTCATCTACATGATCCTCAGCCTGTTCATCACCATCATCACCAACACCTATGACACCATCAAGGTGAGGGATCTACATCATCAAAATCCTGTTGAATTTTGGAGTCCGGTGCTCAAAGATACAGAGTAGTGCTGTTTCACTTGAGGGTAATCTAGCTAAATCTGCTTATGAATATGGTTGTTTCCTAGAGTTCATTTTGTTACATTTTTGACCAAAACATTTTCCTTATCAACTCTGTTGCACCACAGCTGTGAAAGTGCAGACTAACAACATGCTCTGATATGTCATTTAGCAACAGCAGCAGAGTGGAACCCCAACATCAGAGCTGCAGAAATTCATATCCACGTGTCAAGATCTGCCAAATTCAGGGGTGTACCGACTTGAGGAGAACCGCAGCTGCTTTTTTAACTGTTTCTGGATTAGGTGAGATTAAATGCATTTTTTCCCCAAGAAGCCAATGTCATTCTTCTGCTCACTGCTTTGATCTTTGGGCTCAAATGAAGTTGGTTCCATTATTCTTTTTTACTTTATCACAGGTTCACTATGTGGTATTTTTATCAGTCATTTCTATAACCCCAGCATTCATAAATTAACCTGGGGATGCAAATGAGTGAATACTGTATGGCATGTTTAATGACCACATCAAGGCACAAGATCTCTAAAGGAAACAAAACCTATAACCTTTTTTCTTTTCAGATGCCAGGGGCTTCGAGAGAGACTAACTTCAGAAGCATAGCGTGTCTACATTATGGGACAGCTGTATAATAGACTACATATGACATGCACTTTAATGTACGTGGACCAGTGTCCAAACCTCCACCTCTATTTGTCAAGGTTAAGCTGTGGTGATGGCATCCACGTGTTGAAATATGAATGTTGAAAATATGTTAAGCATCATTCTTTGGTTAAACTTGAATTATTTTTACTATTAAGTACAAAGCGATTTAATACGCTACTCTGTTGTTTAAGCTCTTGGATGTGCCATTTCACATCCTTTGCCTTGCGAAAGGGGGGAAAAAATGACACTCATGCTGAAAAAAACACAACCCTAGTGGACATGTAGCCTGAATTACTAAACTTAGAAGAATATGAATCTGAGCCTCTGAGTAGGTCTTGAGGTTTATAATATGGGTGGCATGCAGAACCCACTAAGGAAACTAGACAGGTCGTTCTGATGTGAATATGATGTACTGATGCAGAAAATACTTTGTATATACACTTATTTATAATGATTAAAAGATTTGATGCTGAAATTGTTTACCAAACCACTTCACTTGAAATCCTATGAAATCCTTTCATGTAGTCCCATGATGTACTTTGTAAATTCAAAGTTAAATAAATGGAGTTGGAATGTAAATTAAAAATTGCCACTCTTTTGATTAAATGGCTTTATTTCTCCAAAGTCAGGAGAAATTGTAAATATAAAACAAAATAAAACATTTCATTTTTTCTCACGTTAGTTAATCCCATGTGAAATCTTGTCACAAAGATTAAAAATCCCATTCATTAATTCCTTGCATGAATACATAAGTTTGCTGCAGACATACCATTAACAATGTAAAATGGACATTCCTTAAAAAAAAAAAAAAGTCCATAATATACAGAAAAAGAAAAAAAAATGGCTCCACCAATCACTCCGTGCAAGATTCAAATATGAGTGGTGGAGGACAGAGCCATTTATTTCCACAGAATACTGTCATTTGGCCTTCTGTGCTGGGAGAGAACTGAGATGAATTTAAGAATCAAGATGTACCAATTTTAGGTACTTAGTGGAACTTCAAATGGTGAACGGAACAGACAAGTCAATGTTATACAGAGACTGAAGAAAGTTAGATGTCAAGTAAGTCTCTTGCCCCACGTTAAAAGTTGAAAGCTGTTTAGTTTGTCTTAAAATCTTGGAATACAGCCCACTTTGTGTCCAAACCCATTAACAACCACAATCCACAGCCTGTATGAGCAGCTTGATGCAAGCTTCCAGAGTAGACACCCGAGGTCTCTAGTTAAAGCAGCAAGGAGGTGGTGATAACCCAGGAGAGCCCAAAAATAAGCCAGAAAAGTTTTAAAAAACTAATTTCTTATGATTATACAAATGTCTTAAAATGACCACATTGAGTAAGCCCATGATTCCTTGTAGCATCCTAGCAATCTTGGCAGCCATGATGAGGCAGTGGCCTCATGTCATCAGTTTGATCCAAAAAAGGCAGGAAATAAAAGGTGATGTGGTTATGAAAATCGATATCGTCATGAGAACCTTATGGAAGCTTGGTGACTTAAACAGATATCCTGAGATTATGTGAAAAATCCCACTGTGGTGTCAGTCTGGTTTGGACTGCGTGCAGCCAGGGGGCAGCAGAACCCTTTGCTCCTCCATCCTATTGGCTTGCGAGCGCAGAATGAGGCTGAAGAAGTCCTCGTCTGGAACAGTGGGTCCCTTAGTTGGAGGAGGGGGGGCGGCACACCTCTGGTCATTCAATCTGGAGCCCTGAAATAAAGTGGAGATGGTTACATTAAATAGGTGATACACATATCTAGAGCCACTTACATTGTGGCACAAGTCACTCACACACACAAATCCATCTTTACACTTGCTTACATTGTTAAACTGATTTATGATCATGAGATTCCAGGAGTTAGTCTCTGATGAAGGGTTGTGATAACCTTCCTTGTCTATTTCAGTTATGGATTTCCTACATTTCCAAAAGTGCTCTAGGATATCCCCGGATAACAGCTGTGAACTTGCAAACTTGTTTCTTTGTGTGACGTATATATAATAGGGCTGCGGTCTTTGGGGAAACTGGTATATCTGCCCCATTAATTGATTTCACCCGGAACATCAGTCCAAAATATTGAGTCTAGAAAGCAGCTCTTGCTTGATGCTTCTGAGGGGCTGCCACCAAACCTGAAGTTTACTGTTGATATAATAGTAATATGGTGCACACTCTTCACTGGCTATTAGCATTTAAAAGTCATGAATCAAGTTACGTCAAGTTATGAACTAGAGACAACTGGGCAGCAAGCAACATGCCGAGTCCTGTTTTTTTTTTTGTTTGTTTACCTGGCATTTGACAAGCATGTCAAAGAAGACATCATCCCCCTCAGTGTGCTCAGTGCTGGCCTCGAGATGGCTGTACAGGGAGGGTGTGTGCGCAGGATCTGTGCTGAAGATGGGGGCTGAGAGGAGAAAACAGGCACATGTCAAGACGAGAATAGTGACGCGGTGTGACACAGCAACAGTTGGCGATTCCTCTTGTTCAATCACCTTGTGAGGTGGCTTGATCTTTGCTGGAGGTGGAGGGTGTGCGAGGCGGGTCGGAGCTGCTGAGTCGCAAGCCAGGAAAATGGCTCAGGCTGGCTCGCTGGTCGTTCAGACGACGGGCCTGGGAGCTGGCCAGCAGCTCCAGGAAATGACCAGGATCCTGGAATGGTGTCTCGCACTCCAAAATAGCTAGAAATAGAAATAACTATTATCACAGGCTACTAGATCAAAGTTAGCAAAGAGAGGACAGAAAAAAATTGTAATTGTCCCTTGTTTTTATCCTCCAAAGAGGTAACAAGGGGATGATAAGTGTGTTTGATAGGCATGCATGGTTATGCAAATATCATGTGATTCAAATGTAGGAGGTTTTAATGCACGTGGGGACCACTATGAAGAATTAATCTCATGTTTATTCGTAGTCCTTAATCACTGCTGACAGTATCAAAGGGTTTTACAGGCCCGGAGTTCATAGAAAAAAACATGACACCCAAAAAAGAAACAAAACAACACCCACAACAGCAACAATCAAAACCTTATAACCTGCTAAGTAAATTGATGGCCAGGTTTGCTTTGCCATAGGATTCAAAATATATTACTAAAACATCCTGGATAGATGGTTGTTCCTCAGAAGTGCACAAAGAGCTGTTTGGTCAGTGGTACAGCATGTTTGTGCTGGTACAGATTTAACTGTAGCTTTAGTCTAACATTAGAAGGGGTGAACTGTGTCTTTTACTCCTCAAACACATCCTTTTTCTTTCTTTTCACTCATCACATACATGTACATGCATATCTAGCACATATACTACCCCTTTTGTTGTGGAGGTTTTACAGATACCCTCCTAGATAGCCATGTTGCTGTTTGCATGCATTATGCATTTAATAATTCTGTGCAACTTATAGGCATGTTTGCATAATTACAGTGTCGTTATATAACACTGAACTAACAAGTACTGTGCAAAAGGAAAAAAGAGCAAAGGGAGATGAAGTGATAGGCCAAAGAAAAAGGAAAATGGGATGGAGGAAATTTACAATTAGAGTATGAGCATGAAAAAACTTTGTAGAAAATTGTGAAAGACTGTGTAAGACTGCTAGTGTTTTTACAAGTTAAATTAACACTTACTAACACTTGAAAATTTACTGTGAGATTACACAGCAGTTTTTTAGGAAAGCACATGCTGCATTCACACCAAATGGGAATAGTGGTAAATTTGGGATGTACGTGAAAATTGGAAATACTATGTTTCTCATTGCAATGATGGCATTATCAGTTTCAAGAATATATCTTATACATAATTCTATATTAGTTGATTCAGTGCCATTTTGATGGATATTCACAGGCAAAATTAAGTGTGCCACTATTACTCACTTGAGGGGCAGATTCTCTAAGTGACAGACAATTCATTCACAAATTCAGACTTCTCCACTAACAATTTTACCTTGAAAAATGGTGAGACGGTTTCTTCCATGTCAGGAAATTGTTTTTTACAATTGCTTGCATATGGTGGGAATACAGGGTAAAACACAAAGGGAGGGGCCAACTCACATTTCCTCTCAGCTACAGGTGGGGTGGAGGAGGGAGAGGGTTGGGCAGGAAGACAGCTTTGGCCGTCCAATAAGGAGCACCTTTGGTCATCCATTCTGTTGCCCTGAAAACGAGAGAGGAGATCAAAAAAGCCATCTTCTCCCAGGGTGTCCCGTGATCCTGCCTATAGAGTAAAAAACAAACAAGTGTTTCAGTATTGCAGACTTGACAATAATGATGATGTGTCAGCTTTGCTTTTGATTTTACTGCATTTCCAATTCAAAGGGGCCAAAGGTTAACACAGATGAAAAGAAAACACATGTCTACACACAGAAACATCTTGGGTGTCTCTGTAATCTCAGTGAAAATGATCATAACAGCTATTTAGATGCACCTTAGCTGATGCAGCTGGGTTAGACTCGGGGGCTGAGTGCTCGTTGCTGCTCTCCTGCTGGTCTTTAGGGGGCGACTTGCTGCTTTTCTGCTTCTTGCTTTTCAGGCGGTGGAAGAGGAACAGCTTGGTGGAAGCCTTGACTGTGTTATTTTTGGAAGACCTGCTGAATACATCCTCCTCCCAGTCCTGCAGATTCAGCGTGTGGACAAATTCATGATGTTAGAGCAGGACTGATACATTTACTATAACATAAACATACGTATGTTTACACTCTGGCTTGGATGAATGGATTGCACTGCATATGATGCTTTTTAGCACCTGGCCTCAAAGTAGCTTCAGCAATAACTGTCCGATGGCAGTCCCATGGAAATATTTAGCAAATATGATTTAACTCACTAATGGTGTTGATTCTTTATTTTTTTTAATTGATGGTTGTTTTTCTAAGTGATTGAGCAATGACCAATACAACTAAACAAAAAGAGTTTAGGGGGTGTGGTATTTGTTCAATTTTAGAACCTCTGAATAGTATTTTGGCACAGAGGCACAGAGAGACACTGGCCCCATTAAAAAATAAAAAAGGCTACCTGTCAGCAACAAAAGAACACTGAAAAAACAAAAACCATTTTAACCAAAATTCTAGCAATAAACAGGTCCCATTTTTTTCTTAAAGAAGACATTATATGTTGACTATATAAACTTTGGTAAGTAGCAGCAGAACATAAAAGAACACTCCACAACAGACATTTCTGCTTTGTTATGTTATTTTTACATACTGAATGAGGCTGTGCATCTCCTGTTGGATTTTTGTCCCGGCTTGGTCTCAGCAGTTGTGCATCTTCTGCACTGCCTCTCCTCGCTGATGGTTTGACACCTGAAACAGAAGCACTTTGTCAAAAGTCCATCCAACATCCAATAGTGTGGCTGAATCCATAAGCATAGCCAGATATAAGAACACAAAGCTCAATTTTATGGGGGAAAATTACCATGGTAATTTAAAAACTGAAGCAAATCCAGAAACAAGATTATACTGTAGCAGTTGCAAGTAGGGGTACAGAGGATATAGCCTTCCCAGCTGTGCCCCTTGACTGCCTCTGGTCTCCTGGCTTAGTTCATATGTGTCCATGCATAAGTGCGTAGAGTTGACTCCATTTTACCCACCACATTCACCTAAACAATGGGTTCTTTACATGACTCTGTTAGAAACCTTCTTAACAGGAGATACTGTCTTAATAATGTAATATTCCCACAAAACTGGGTCTGACTGTGAAGGCAAATGAAACCGGATGAGACACTCCCACAACACGAACAGTAGTCTGAGCAGCAAATGGAGGTTACACCAGTGAATTTGTTGATGGAGCTTCACACCCTAACAGCTAAAACTAGCCTCATTCATGAATGTTAAACAAATGAGCCTTCAAAACTTTATGGCTCATTTGGCTGCACATTAAAAGTTGCCTGTGTCTGAGTTGGCATAGTAAAGCATTTATCTGCCATTTTAAAATTTCATATTGAAAACATTGTACTTTTGGAGGTGTGTGTTTCATGGTATTGTGAAATGGTGAATGAAATTTGGATATCATTTAAAAAAAATGAGGTGGCATTTTAATAACCTTTAGGAGCTGCAGGCTGCTGTACTTTACATGTTATAGCCTGCTGCAGTTGTTCATTTGGACTAATTAGCCTGTGTATTAGGCACTTGGGCTATGTGTTTGTATTCATCTATGCAGAATAAATAACATGCAGTGATTTCATAAATTTCCATGTGTCTTTCATACATATATTAATAACCCAAACATTTCAGCCTCTTGGATGATTTCCATTTCCAATGTTAATATAGCTGACATTTGAATTCAGTTTGGCTGCTATGGATAAAAATTTCTAGACATTGAGAAACCTGGAAAGCGACAAGACTGTCAAGAAACACACACACACACACACACACACACACACACACACACACAAACACAACACACATACACAAAGAAGCTAGATGAAAACAGAAACATGTATTTTTATCCAAACCAATCGCATAACTGGTGCAAAAAGTCAACCCTGAGCATTTAAAGAGTGCAATGTAAAAATGTCTTACTTTCAGCCTGCCCACACTTTTAAAGCACCCATAAACAAAATATAGTTCTAATAGCTCAGTTCAACATGTATAACATTGTAAAAACATACATATATAAAACATTTGCAAGCAAATTCAACTATATATTATAATAAACTGCTTTGTGAAAAATCCTCTGTTCATGTTTTTTATGCCGACAAATACAGTCCTGTTCAAAACACCAAAACCCTGCATCTGGAGTAGTTCTTCAGGATGTGGCCTCCCGGGAAAAAGCCCATATCTACTTTTAACATAATAATGGGTGAGTTATTATCACTGGAACTGAATGACTGTGTCTTTTTATCTGCAGTTCAAATGACCTCAGACCGTGCAAATCTATTGTAGAAATGCAGGAAATTGGCTTTAAATAGACTTTTTTTTCTGGTATAGAGAACCAACAACAAAAAAAACAGTGCTACATGTTCCAAACTACATTTGGGAATGTTTTGAAAATGACATTGTTTTGAGGACTGTAGATTTACCTGGGAGGGGGCGGTAACCTAGGTGGCTTGCTGGCAGAACAGAGCTGTTGGTGTTGGTGGTGCTGCAGTGGCTGTTGAACTGGATGTTAGAATTGGACTTGAGACTCACCACGAGCCGCAGGTCTGACAAGTTCATCCTGGCTGTCATCTCACCACTTTTGTCTTTAGTCTGAACCAAACACATAAATACAGTTCATTTAAAAGGAGTGTAGTGTTTGTATGTGACTCCGAGACACAAAAAGTACACAATAAAGCAAACGCAACATGCTACTTTGTCTGTAACTATTGCCACATGAGCTCACACAGTACGCTGGTGTTGCAGGTGTACAGGCTGTGTTCACATTCCTTAAAAATCAGTGATGTTTCAAATGCAAGCTATTAGCATTGCCTCTTCTGAACAAGCACTCAGTTGAGCACAACCAACCAGGGTGTAAATTTAAAAAATGAATTATGCATCATTCCATATGACAGCAAGTGTTTGTTAAATTATTGTTAAATTATTAAAATACTGTTCTGATTAAGGTCTGATTAAAGTTGTTATATTATGGCTTACGCGTGTGTTAATACATCATGCAAATCTTGCAGTACAGTTATAACACAGTGGCCACAAATGTGTTCTGTCTAATAAATAAAAAATGTAGATTTTCCTGATCACAGCTTTTATCCAAAAACCAAATTTAGCATGCATGACTGCACACGCCTCCACAGGAATCCAGGAACAGAAAGTCTCTTAAAATTAGCTGCCTTGAGGATCCACTATTGTAATGTGAACAGTCGATCAAGGTTGTTACCCCAAATTCTAAATATGATTCATTATAAACAGGTAGAAATAAGGAGTAAGACATACAAAAATGAAATACTATTACCATTGTCCTTTTTGCTGTCCTCTATAAGGACTTCTTGACAAGCATCTGAAAGTTTTATTTTGTCTCCCCTGGCACATTTTTTTTTTTTTTTTTACACTGCTGTCTTTTCCAAACAATGCTTATGCATATTTTCCTCCCCATTCTTTTGTTTTGGTTTGTTTTTTGTTCCCAACATTATTATATGAAATAAACTAAACTAAAATCAGTGGCTACATGTTTTCTAAAAAGTCAAAATTTTCAAACATTTTGAAAATATTGCCAGTTCTCTGCTGCTACCAAGACGACCACCAGATGGCAGTGTGACCAGATGGCAGATACTGATTTTATTCTCCTAAGAGAGGAGGTAAACAGTAAACAATTACCTCTATGGCAATTTCCAGATGTTTCTCAGCAAAGTGCATGGCTTGCTCATGATTCCCTAGGGCAGTGTGGGCATTTCCGAGACTCCAACATGCTCTGCCCTCACCGACCCTGTAGCAAGACACAGAGGCAAACAGGCTGAGTAACTCCAGTTTTGATTATGCAAGAATGGGTAGGGCACAAATTGTTGTTCATGGCCCACATATAAACAGTGAGCAGAGTGTGAATAAAATGCTTTGTACAAATGAACAGGGGCTTACTTTCACTGTTTCAAGTCAAATTACCGAAGGAACACACCACTGAAATGTAATTTCCCTGTGACTAAATGATTCACTGAGTTGTTTGGCAGCTGATTGCATCCACACTCCAAATGCATGCACCCACTTTACCTCAGAGGTAGTTTGGGGAAGTAAAAGTCTGCAACAAATTTATGGCAGATACCGGTCTTTGAGGTCCTGAGCGATGACCAGATGTTTGAGGTGGTAATCAATGGCTCTCTCATAGTCCTGCAGTAGAGTGTAGGTGTTCCCCAGACTGTAACAGGCCTGAGCTTCCACTGCCCTGTCCTTTAGCAGCCTAGCCAGCTGCAGAGTCCTCCTGGGGGCGAAACACAAAGAAAGCGAGAGGAGAGGCATGTCAAAGAATGTCTAGAGTGGGTCCAGAAGAATGACAGTTATCTAGTTTTATACTCTCCCCCTTTGTTGCCTTTTTCTAAGGGCTTCTGTATCTAGAAAAAACTAAGTGAAAAGTTTCTACTAATGTGATGATCTGTATCTTTATTTGCTTGTTGTATTATTCTAAATATGTTTGATTGTTGTAATTAATTGGATTGTGCTCTGTACTCCCTGTTTATCTTGTTCGTATCTATATCTTACTCTCTGCTGCTGCGGTGACCCAATTTTCTAATAGGGATCATTAAAGTTTCATCTAAAATAGTTCATTCTAATTGATGGTTCATGGTTGTATAATTGATTTTGTCACTGTTGCCCTGGCAAATTATTTCAGCTTGTTGCTGCAGTCAAAAGAAAGAAAAGGTCAATAGCTGTTTATCCACAAGTACAGGAGAGGCCTTGGTCCTCGGGTTGACTTACTTGTAGTGACCAGCTGCCATGTCAAACTGGCCGAGGAATATGTGAGCATTGCCAAGGTTACAGTGGGCCCTCCTCTCAGCGGATTTATCCCCGAACTCTTTAGCAATGAGGAGGCGCTGCCAAGCAGGACAAACAGTAGGGTGCACATTAGTGCCATTAAGATCAAGATTAACAGGCAACATTTTGAGGGAATCAAGACAGGTGGCATCACCTTCACAGTCACAACAAAATGAAGAAAATCTATTTAGATAAAACTGTAAGGCTAAAAGAAACAAAAAGATAAAGTAAATTACACTGGTCATATTTGTTGATAGAAGTGTCCACCTGTATGACCCCAAAATTGCTGCATGTGTATGAAAGCTCTTGAAATACAAAATACTGGTATTGTGTGGCAGACACTAAAGATGTAATGTGTTAGTGTTAGTAATGTGTTACCTACCTTTTCATGGGCAGTTACAGCATTTTTAAAGTCACCCAGCAGATAGTAAGTGTTACCAAGGTTACCATAAGTCCGACCCTGGGCTGCCCGATCACCCAACTCCTTCACCATGCTCAGGTTTGCTCTTTTTAATACAAAAAAATAATAATAATTAGATAAATGTACTCATATAGTACACATTTCACATTCCATTTATATATAAAACAAAGCCAAAATAAACTGAACATTTCTACAGAACTAAGATTTTGGTTTTTTCATTGCCTTAAGTAGAGCCCACACCTAACAACCAATGGGTACAGAGACCATCCTGTAACTTTTGTTTCACAATGATGAATTAATTACTTTGGCTATACATTAACAGCAAGAACAATTTCATACCCCTATGGCTTAGTCAATGCCTCCCGTTTTCAAGGCTGACCTTATAATGAAGGTTTTGAGGATTAACCAGATATTTACTTTCAGTCTGGATGAAACAAACCATTCAAGGAAGACAACCTGTGCATTCCAATTATTTATTTATTTTCCCCTGATGCACAAACCTTATATGGAGTTGAGGCTACCACGGTGTGCTGTAGAGACCCTGAACAAGGCAACTTGGCTTGCAAGACCATCATACAATATCTTACTAACAGAGGGTTCATTACATTACATTGACATTACATGCTCTTATGTGTCACAATGAATGAGCAAGAAATTCAGTGTCTTGCTCAAGGACATTTCAAAAGGATACATAGCTATCAAAATTTTCAGTTAAAGAGATTTTAAGGGATTTAAAATTTTTTGAGGTAAGGTTGTATGAGTTACTGTCCAAGAGTGACATGGTTGCATGGACATAACCTCAGGCAGCGAGTCCTCTGGTTGGAGATCTCCCGGCTTGGAGGGACAATAGCAGCAGCAGCAAACAGGATTTACTGACAAAAACATTTTAAACCACAACAAACACACCAAAAAGTGTTTCCAGCATAGACCATTTCTTGTGATAGAGCTATTTTGTGTGTTGAAGAACACTAGCATTACTACGCACTGGAGCCTGTAGAGGGCCTATGGCAAATGCACTGCATTTCTGTAACGCTTTTCTAGTCTACTGACTACTCAGAAAGTGCTTTACAATGTTTTACCTCATATTCATCCATTCATACACACTCCCATGGTAGCCTCCACCATCAGTGAATCATTTTTTGGCATGTTTGCTACTAACCAAACTTTTTGGTCAGTAGACCCTGTTTGTTGCTGCTGTTGTTGTCTTTTCAAGCTGGGAGATCTCCAATCAGAGGACTACCTGAGGTTGTGTCCATACAACCAAATCTCTACTGGACAGTAACTCATATGCCAACAGAAAACTCCGAACTAGCCCTTTAAGGACAGTCAGTCTGGGTGTCAACCTGCGTCAGTTCTAAGAGCAATCATATTGAAACCAAAAGTTATCATCCTCTAACCAAATAAGTTATGGGATACGTTTAGAAATTAAGGAAACAGTGTTACCAACTCACTCATAGTATTGTGTAGCTTTCTTCAGGGCTATCCTGGCTTCCTCTGGGAACTCTCCTGGCTCTGCTCCAATCCAGCAGATGCTCTTGCCCTTGGCATGGTAAACGTTCCCGTAATTATACAGCGCTCGAGCCTGCCCAACCTATAGCACGCACACCAGATTTTCACATAAGGAAACCAGAGTGACCAGCATTATAATTATACACTTAAAATACACTGAAGCCAGACCCTCCTCTTTGCATGTGGGCTGGCAAACTATTCTAGACATTGGTAAGCTGATGCTCCACAGTCCTGGCATGTACCAAAACTATTCTGTGGCTACAGAGGATGTTATGTGGTATGATCTAAAACAACTGTGCATCCTTTTCTTCTAATTTAGTTGTAAAAGTGTATAATTAAAGCAAATAGGCCTTTTAATCATTGAGCATTCTTCAAAAAATAAAAAATGTAATTTAATTGTGCCTTCCGTGGCTTTACTATCAATGTTTTTTAATCTTTTTTTTTTACCAATTGCTTTTCATGTTACAATGAGAGTCCAGGCAATTTAAGAGCTTACTCATGTTATTCCTGAATGTCCAAGAGAAGCCAAATCAGTATTTACAGATGTACAGCTCTAAGCCAAAGCTATCAACTAAAGACCAAAAGAAACATTTGGGCCAAATGTTTCTAATTATATATTAAATACCTAAAAAAGTAGTCCTGTACTTGTATCATTGGAACTCAGTGGTATTTCCTTTTAATTATTCATATAATGATTCACCTTATCGTACATGGCTCTGGTGATATCCAAGTGCCTTTGGCAACAAACCACGGCTTCATCAAACCGTCCTAAAAGCTTCAGTGTGTTCCCAAGGTTACCGCTGGCTTTGGCTTCTCCAAGTTCATCTCCAATGGTTCTGGGGGAAAAAGCAGCAACCAATAATTAATCTGAGGCAATGTCACTGGCTTACTACTAGTGCTATGTTTAGTATCAGTTATGATGATGCTACTTTAAGAAGCCCACAACTACAAACTGTTGAGGAAGCGCTCAGGATGACAGAATGGCAGTTTGACAGTTTGTTGTTTTGTTCAGTCTGCAGGTTGGAAGCCAAAAACTAAACATTTGAAGTGAAAACACAGTTTTCAGTCCAGCATCAGCAAAACTAAAGTCTGCTTCATTAATGATACAAAAAGGGGAAATAGCCTGAATCCTGTTTAGTGACACTCACTTGACAGCACCATGACAACTACATGACAATGCAGCTTGAATGTATAACAGGAATTACCTAAAAATGACTCATTTGGTCCTTAAATTTTTGTGGTACTTACCTGTGTGGGTGAGTAAGTTTTTGCAATTTAATTACTTACTGAATGATTTAACGTCACAAATATTTACCTGGTAAGTGTGAGGTCATGCCGATGGTACTCCAGGGCTTTAGTATATTCTTGCAGGTGGAAGTAGGCATTGCCCAGCTGGCTGTAGATGGCACTAAGAATTTGGAGATCTTCTGTTCCAACCTGAATGGCAGACTCAAAGAAAGACACACCGGCGCGGTAGTCACCAACTTTACACAGCCGCTCACCTTCCAGAGCCAGCTCCAGACATGACGACTCCATCCTGCAGGGAAATGGGATCTGCATGAGATGTGAAGGGGAACTCTGTGTCCCGAAGACATGAAATTCTAAAAAAAAAAAACAAAAAAAAAAAACACATGCATCTCGGCAAAAAGGTGAAAATCCTTGAGTCTATATTTAATCATGTCAGATTAGTTTGGATTTCAACTCTTTGCAGCTCAGGTGATAATAAGGGCCTTTCAAATAGTGTGATGTGTATGATGTGATCAACACAAAAAAGAAACCAATTACAGGAGAAAAAGCAGGAGAAATAAAATTTCCTTACTAATGAAGTACTAGAGTGAGTAAAAAAAAAAAACTTTGATACTTTTCAGGAGAGTTTCGCATTTGCCACACTGAAGCTCAAGTCACACATAAAGAGCAATTTAGGTCAAAAACATAACTATATATTCCAGGATCAACAGCACATAAAGCAGGCATTGGTATTAATCATTATTGGAAAGCAGGGTGAATAAAATCAATAATTTAAATACCAAGAAGAGGGCCATACACTGTGTGATACACTAAATCCCAAGACAATCCACTTGACAGCTAGATCGTGTAAAAAATTAGAGGAGGACATCTGCTCTGAAATTTCATTCTGCAGATCTTTTATCATACTGGTAGCAGTGAAACAGTAGATAGAGTGATAGCAGGCAGAGGGAAGGACAGGCCCAAAGAAAGAAGAGAAAAGAACTGCAAACCCAAAAGTGGGATGAACAGCTTCCAGTCAGTTCGAACTCCAAAAACTCCAAAAATACCTTGGAATGAAAATGTGTGCCTTAGTTTTAACCATGAACACAAAATATACTCAAGACGTGTTTGTGGTACAAACTAGTATCCTACAACTTCCACACCCTTCCTATGAAATTTGTAACCACCCCTTTTTCTCCCTCTTCCAACTCTCACACACAAATAAAGCGCTCAGTGCCTTCAACACAGCTCACAAGTCAAAACAAAACCAACAACAGCCTCTTATCTGCTGAGTGAGGGAATCTATACGGATTACATCATGAGATTGTAAAACTAATCCAGCATTGCATGGGTCTTGGCTTGGCTCCTTTCAAGGCGCACCGTTCACATGTTTAGAGTACTGGTGCAAATGCTAAGCTGAATATCACCAGCAACATCAGGAGTGAGTGGGTGCATTTTGTGTGGGATTACAGGTTTGAATACAAATTCACAAGCAAAGCTAAAACCACTGAAATCTGTTCTGAGGCACTTAATGAAAAAAAACATTGAACCTGAGGCTTCATAATAAAGAGTCAGCAGCACTTTGCATGACACACATGGGGGTTTACATGTTTTTGTAGCTGGATAAACAGTAGACTAATTACCTAGACATTTGACAGGGAGAATAACATGAACAAGAACAATATGCTATAATAAATGCTATATTAATCAAAAACAAATAAAAAAACTGAAATCACAAAATTGGCTACTGCAATTTCCAGGGTATTTTAGTGCCGTGCAGAAACTTTATTCAATGACTATGTGTCACAGAAACCTTTCAGTGTATTCAAACAGAGGGAAATAAATACTACAGTTTATAGACTGATGCAAAAACGACTGACAACATGTAGCTCAATTCATATCACAATCTCTATGATGGAAAAAAAGTAATTTTTATGCTACCCTTATCAGTAACTAGTTTAACTCAGCTATCATCTTATCTCTACATGCTACTAACCCACACATTGATGGAAAAGATATTACAAGTGCTAAATTCCTACTGGACAGCACCAATCTCCAACCAGCAATTTTCATGAAGAGGAGGCTTTTTATCTAAGCATCTCAATGTCACAGTTTGCTTCCTACAGTTCCTCCATATGATTGAAAATACTAATTTATGTGCCTTCTGTGCTACGAAGCCATCTCTGGACATGTTTTCCATGGGGACATAGCCATGCAGTGTGTACAGCATAGTAGTGGATCTGTGCTGCACACATTGGTATTAAGCCATTTAAAGACTTAGAAATAAAGAACAAAGATTGTTTACTGTGTTCACATGGTGCCCTACATCCAAATGAGGACAGTTTGTTAACTCTAAATGTGAGGTGACCCCAAGTTATGCAGCGACCCACATACCTGCTGCTTCTTCTCATTCTGATGCACTGTAGACAGTTTGACAGGACGGACATCTCAAGCTTTCTAATCACTCTGTGGAGCATACGCAGCCCTTTCAGTAAAATACTCCTCAGCTTCTCTGCTTTGGCGTGCATACACATAACGCACGCAGCCACAGTGCCCCCAGTTGCCTAAAAAAAAAAAAAAACAGCAAGCTCCCCTGGATCCGCTGTAGCAAAACAAAGGACTTGAACTGCTCGGTGTTCTCAATGAACATCAACAGCGTGGTGCCAGACACTGAGATCTTTTATTTAAGGCAAGTGCAGATTAACACCGGGTTGTTTCCAAGCAGAAATGGTCGAAGAGAGAGTGGTCAGCCGGATTTAGCCTATGGTCACATTTCTCATTACTGCAGCCCTTGGTAACCTGTACCTCTAAGCCACCTGATGTTGTGTGTCACTTTCAATTAGGCTAGAGAGTCAACAGTGATTACAGCCACTCTAAGTGGCTCCAGGGAATCCTAAGGCTATCTGGTATAACACTGCATGAAATCAGCAGCAGCCAGCATGAGTGGGTGGGCAGTGGGCACACTTTCACTGACCCCTCAAAATTATGCTGACTGTCTGATAATACCAACTCCTAACGAGATGTGTCAAGTGAATGAACACAGTCTTGGATTCTCATAATTATTATAATGATTTGTTGGGTCAAATGCCACAGGGGTGGCATTACAGCGCATTAGAAAAGGAAAGACAGAAATAAATCCACGCCGGAATACAATCCCTTCTCCAAAGCTTCTAGTCACTCAGCTGTGGCCGATCTACAGAAAATCCACTTGTCTGAATTAACTAAGATGTCTTGCCCAAGGTGCCCTCCGAGGGAGGCATCAATGTTGCAGTCAGTTACTGGATTGGCTGTGAGCTACATGGGCCAGGTGGCATCCAAGATGTCACTTCACAGTTGAACAGATGCCAACTTAAATGTTATCTGATCGGGTCAAAAGTTGAGAGGAAATTGCTCACATTCCTAGGCCATATGGAGTTGAGTTTCAAGCAAGCTAATGAGAGGTAATCAAGCTTTATTAAAATTGGTGATCAGACAACTACTTTTGCTCGTGTAAGTAAGATATGTAGGGAGAGGAGATAAAGAAGTTCAATGCACAGGACCACAATTAGTGCAGATCACTTGAAACAGAGTGGTCCTTGGTGCCTTGCTCAAGACCCACAGCAGGGCAGATGAGCACCAAAGCTTCAATTCAGACACCATCCAGTTTCTACTCCCAGCTGAAAGACAAATTGCTGTTGGTGCTGGGGATAAAGCCGACAACTCTCTGATTATTAGACTGTGTTGTTAACCTGCAGGCGAGCCTGTTACTCCACAGGACATTGCTGACAAAGACTGGGTGAATGCACACAGTAGAATTCATATGGAGAAAAAATAACAGTCCTTCTCAGTCTGATGCTACATTGAGTTCGCCAGGCGTGCGCTTCATTTCTAAGGTGTGATAAAATCTGCTTTTCTGTCAATGGCAGCACAGACACACAGAACAGGTCTACAATATGTATCATATTGTGTGTGTACAGTGTTTTATTTGTGTTTTATTTCACCAATAAAACACACAACACAAAATTAAGACAAAATCTAAGATTTTCATTCAACTATGATTTCAATTCATTTTGAATTACACAAACACAAACACTGCAGTGCATTAGTGAGAATTAGAATAGTCGTTCCTTAAAAATGTGAGCACTGTAGGAGATGGCAATTTGTCATACAACTACCATAGAAAAGTCTATCAGTAACAGATATACCAAACTGTTAAATCCCCTTCTGAATTATCAATACCAACAGGCCTTCACTGGTTGAGGTTTAGTGCTAAACAGGCTAAAATGTGAAAACAGTGTGGGAATCAGTTAAATATCCATGTCATCATCAATGCTTCAGTAGTGTCATGAAATATTGACACCCAGGAGAGTTCGGCCTCTAGCCCAGACCGCCCTCTAGTCTGCATCAGTCATCAGCCAACCAATGAGGTATCGCCTTACTGCCACAATAAAGTTCACATGGAGAACACTAACAATACTTATCCTTATGTATGAATCAACATACAAATTCATACATATAAAAGCACATAGAAATGTTGCCATAAATATCTTTCCATTAATATTTAAATAGAAACAATACTATAATTAAGAGATATGTGACTGTGTTATGTTTTCCTTAAATTGTATATTATGAGGGAACACATTACCTCCTTATTAAAATAATCTGTTACACAGTAAGAAATAAAACCTTAAAGAAATGATCAATACATCAAGACATTAAGAAACAGTGACAAGAAAACATACTGCTGTTGGGATAAAAAGCCAACAATTCATTTTTTGTGTGTTTTTGCCACCTGAAAGCTGAAATGGTCCTTTGTGTGATGAATAAGTTTTTATGTGCTCAGGTTCTGTGACTGAAGACCGGAGAGGCCCGCTGCATACATTTGTTGAGAACACCAACTTGTTTTTCTCAGTTCTTTCTTCAGTTAGTTTTATGAATTTTTCCAGGTGGACACTGGCAACACTCAGCCTACCTGTGGCGGACATGCAGAGCATGCTCCCTGTCCTGGGCACAGTGCAGAGACGCTGCCATACATGACAGTGTTCAGTCAGCCTGGTAGTCCTAATGAGACCCAAAGCCAGAGGATGAATAACATGACTGATCCCTGGTAGCTGCAAGGTTCAAAGGTAAATGAGCTAAGCGAATCTCCTTTAAAAAATGTGGAGTGGAGAGAAGCCATCAGGAAATGCTGCATACTGCCATGCAAGGACTGCACTGAAGAAGGATAGAATCTAGCTTTCACACACACGCCCCTATCTATCTTTGCCCCACCTCATTATCTTGAAACTGGAGCTGGAGAGGCAAGAACTCATTCTCATGTTAACAACAGCAACACTGGTGGCATTAGCCAAAACAAACACACAAACACATACCAAGTCTTTTTTAGGGGATGTGGATGGGCAACTTTGCAACAACTGTATCAGTTAGCTGTCAGCTCCCATATCGGGTGTAGGTAATATTGTCAGTCTCAATTGCATGTCTTAAAGCTGCAGTATGCAAGCTTTCTCACATTAAAACATTAAATCAATAGGATATTCAACATGATCAGTCTATTCCTGCTTATGTGTGCCTAAATACTCCAGTTTCCCATAATGTTTCACACATCCTGGAGTGTAACCCTTCTCTTGTTGGCGTGTATCAAATAGGCATGGCCAGCAGTCAGCTGGATTGTGGCAATCAAGATGAGGCTAACAGCCACAACACAGGGGATTCACAGCAATAACAACAGTGGAGAAAAACAGTAAGAAAAGACAGAGGAGCGAAGTTAAACATGCAGCAGGTAAGACTGTTAAAAAAACATGGCATTTCTTTTCCAAGTGCGCGCCACCTGAAGCAGACAAAGGGCTGAGAAGCATCATGAGATGGCTTATATACTGGCAGAAAGGTAGGCTAGCCAGTTGCTGTTTTCTACATGGCAAGCTACTGTTAGACCACCCCACGAACTTCATCAGAAAGCTCATCCAGATGAATGATGACAAATGAAGACTGTAGGACTTAAAATACACTTCACTGCCTCAAGTGAAAAACCTGCACATTTTAGCTGTTAAAAAAAAAATCACTTACGAAGGCTCCATCTGTATTAACTGCAAAAATAATAAGGTTGAATACAATTGCCTGCAAAACTGGAATAAAAGACAGACTTTCTGGCTGTTATTCTAAAGATGATGACCACACACTGCAGTAATGTTACATTTAAGCATTTTAGTTTCCTCTTCTGTAACTATATAGCAGTGCTGTGCAACAGCAGTCAAGGACAAATTAACAGAAACTGTCAGAAACCAAACTGCCCTCTTCGGCTTTGTGTCATTCCCTGTTAAAATGAAAATTTCCAGTCTCATCTGTTAGCTCTCCTTCAACTCTTGCTCGTACAAAACTGTGATGTGTTGGGGAGAAATGGCAAATGTCAGTGTGCAATTTGTATTTGAAATATTAGTACTGACTTTTCATTCAGTTTTTTATAAACCTACACCAGCGCTCTGCTTTTGTGTAGCAATAAACCTTTCACCACGAACCACATAAGGAACCAGGAGGTTAAGTCTGATATCCTACAAAGTCCAGTAAACTGGGAAGACTAAAGTTAGCAACTAGGCAACATACACTTTGTATGACCAAGTGATTACTGCCCACAGGTGATTGTGACAGTCTCTGTTATGTGTCACGAGCTTGAAATCCAGAGAAAAGCTGAAACATTATGTGGCTGAAATCTCTCAAACATAACTGTTTCCCCAACAAGCAAGACTGGCACAGATTAAAAAAAACAACAAAGAAAACAAAAAATAAATAAATAAAAATAAAAAAGTTCCTACCGTGACTTGGGATGTGTTTACGGTAGTGTCCACAAAGTTTTGCCATATATTTTCAAATTCTAAGTATGATGCAACTATCGTTCAGATGTGATATAATGTGAGAAACGCTGCTGACTTTCCTGGAAATGAGTCACTATTCCTAAACGGTCTACATGCTAACACATGCTTCCTGTTTGACTTAAAAAAAAAAAAAAAAAAAAAGATAAACTGGTCTTGGGAGACAACTTCAGTTTGTTGACAGCCTACACTTCTAGCACAGTAAGGCAAAGCAAATATTTTGTACAAACTGTGAGCTGATAAAGCGGGTAGGCGTCCGTCTTTAAAACAGTCTATCGAGGAATGGAAAGGGGGTACGACAGGACACAAAAACTTTGGAAATAACAACTTACCTAAAATTGAAGTAACCTCCGTGAAAACACCATGAACGAAGTTTCAGTTGTCTAAAATGTGCTCTGCAACTCGGAGTGGTCAAAACGCTTCTTCCTATCCAGTTGTTTAAAATGTAATTCAGCTGACCACCTGAGGAAGATTTTGGTAAATGTTGGGGAAGCAGAGGTTGGAGAAGCCACTCCTCATGGTGAAAATCTGCCTCCAATTAGGATTCCACAGCTGCTGCCTTCCCGTGCTGTCGGAAATATCGAAACTACGATTAAAGCGCACTCGAACCACTTATCAACGTGGTTAAGTAGCCAAGATTTGACCTTCTGGGGCTGGAGAGGATGGAAACGGTGTAATACAGCAACTTGTGACAAATAATTCAAATGTGCACCAAGGTTTGATAGAAGTGAGGACATTTGGTCCCAATTATCAAAAATGTCAAATAAGCAAATATTCTATTGGCCATCAAATTAGATGTTTATCCCACTTTTTTATGTCAGTTTTCTAAAATAAAACGAAAGCCTCCAAATTGAAGTGCCTTTGTGTTTGATTAGTATTTTCTGAGAAAAGGCACTTGAATGCGTGAAAAGTAGTTTTTTCGACTACCAAACCAGGACATATGAAATTACGAAGAGCAACTGAAAGCAGCAAGCGGTTTATCAACAAACTGTCAAATCAGGAAGCCGGAATGGGAGAATTAGACTTCTTGGTCAAAATGTTCAGAAATAAAAACGTTATTAACCATAATTTTATAACGTTTTTGATTAATACAAAAGTAGCAAAGTGAAAATAAATAATTAATATATTTCAGAAGACTGTTGTGCCATAGGCTTTGGTCCACACGAATAAAAAACGTTTTCAAAGCATACATTCGTATATAAAATATAACATATATCACATATAATATTACCTAATGCAAAATGCCATACATGCATTATTAAAATACGAATTGTCTGATGCACTTTTTTATATTCATTCTGTCGTTGTAGATTTGCCCTCTATGGGTCTGAATGAGCATTACACACATTCACCCCAGGTCATCCAGATTTAATTCCCACAGACACAGAGGTAAACAATACCTCCTACCGTCCAAATTGGGGCTTACAAAAAATAACTACAATGATCCTAGAATAAAAACAATTAAAAAATGACAAATACACTGTAAGCCTCAATTAGAACACTTCAGGGATATTTTAGAGATTTTTGCTGTCATTTCTGCTAACCAAGGGAAAGAGTAACAAACACACACATTCAGCGAGGTCTTCCATTCTAACAATTTTATTATTTTTAGCGCTAATAAATGTAAAGGCCGGTTGATATTCAGAAGCTGCCAGCCACAGTGGCCATTTTTCCTGGATTGTGTCCAAGCATTGATCAGAGCATTCACAGATGGGCTGGCTGAGCGAAGAGGCTATTTGTGAGAATTTGTTGAGGTATGTCATCAGGCCCAAGGGCTTGTTCAATCTGATTGCGTGCAGCTTATCGAACACCTCCAAGACATGGATCTCACAGAGTGTACATGCAGCCTGTGTACATTCACTCCATAGCCCAGAGGTAACTAAACTAAATTTACACCATGTTCATGCCAGCCACTGTTTGTTCCTGCTGAGGTCTGCTTCTTGCTCACAGCCTAGATTTGGAATAAGAGAGAAAGACAGTGAGAGAGTGGTGGGGAGAAAGAGGCAACCAGATGAGCAAAAACACAAACACACATTAGCGCATGGATAATCTAAGAGAACACTGAGCTTTGGCTCACAAATGGAAGCTTTATTTCACTTAAGACATTGCAGTAACAGCAGTAGTGGTATTGTAGTTGTGTCATAATAGTAGCTGTGAGCAAAACAAATCGATGAATTAGTGTCAAATGTCTGAAAAAAAAACATATCAGGAGTGTTAGATTGGCTAAATTGAAGCTTTCAGGTAGTTGACAGGGAATTCAAACCAAGCTCTGCTCCAGTTGTTCAAACATTTGAAACCATTTTCAAAAGCATATTTTGCATTACAGCTACAGTGGGAGCACTATTATAGCAGTGGCAGGGAGCCAGAGGAGGGAGATGGCATTTGTCTTATTAGCACAAATTATTAAAGGTCTGCCTTTCTGGGATACATCTGGCATACCTTCCTCACTGAATGAATCAAACTTGGAGGAATGGGCCAATGAGCAGACCCAGTTAAACAGTGGTGTACCGGGCAGGGCCGGGACAGGAGCGGAAAGGGGAGGAGCCACTGGGGAAATCAGACAGGAAGGTGGGGCTGTGCTGGGGCGTGGCTTCCTGCAAGGCCTGCCTCTTCTCGCGGTCGTGCCTCTTGTAGTGGAAGTCAAATGGCGGACGCAGCGCAACAGGGCCACCTATCTCCTCAGAGGACGAATCAGAAAGGCTATGCGGCGGCGGTGGTGATTGCTGTTGCTGGTTAAGTAGGCCCACGCCTTCTGCGGACTCACTAGAGGATGAACTGAGGGGTTGAAAGGGATTAACTGAGACAGAAGGGTCAAATGGGACAGGATCAGAGGGGATGGGGCCAACAGGTGCTGGGACCTCGGGTTGAGCAGCGTGGGGCTGTGTGGGATCATTTCCCAGGTCGGGGGTCACAGGCGGGAAGGTGGGGATTACAGGATCCATGAAGTCGTGGCCCTGAGGCTGTACTGGTCTGAAGATGTCGACATTCTGAACAGTGAAAGGCAAAATTACAGCAAATGACACTTCACAAACTCATTTCACTGGACACCAACAGAGGGCCACTTACACTATATTAAATTACACAATGCAGCTCTGGGGAGATGGGAGAAGACAACATAATTATAGTACTGAATGTAATATAATACAGCAATGTGCAATTTGAAATTACACATTTGCACACAAACACATGCACACATAACCTTGAATGTGACAAAATAATTGTATGGCCAGTGGTATCGATTCATAAAACGAAATTGTGTTGAAAAGGTCACTTCAATAAAAACTGTAACGAAACGCAAAGAAACAAAGCATTAATAAAATCAAGATTTTGGCAACATGATGTTGTATAGGCTAATAAGCTGTCACAGTGCAGATTTAATGACATTTTACATGATGTTTTGCTAGAGTTCATCCAGTTCTTACACAGTTTTTTCTTTAACTTTTACATCTTCTCATATACTTTAATGTTCTTCTGCTAGATATTTTTACTATATATTGTTTTTTACCTTGTTTTACCACCTCTCTGTGGTCATGTTGCAGCAGCCACAGTGTTTACAAGTTTTCTCAGTTTTGCACTGAATGTACTGAATGCACTGTTCAGGTTGAAAGATTATTACAGAAAAGGAAGGCAAACAATTTCAACAGTTACTAATTTTGCTGTCACATTTTACAAACACAACTGGAAGTATTCCCATAAATCCCCTCTAATTTCTAAGGTCTGTTACAGTCGGAGATACAAAATGTGATGCCATTCTATATTGTTTTTACTGTACCTGTAGTTTGAACATCTCACAGGACACCTGAACATCAGGATAGTTGTCTCCATGCACAGATCCTGCACAGAAACCTGCAGTCTGAGAGAAGAAACGAGGAGAAACCTTACTTTTCCCTATGAGGACACTGGGTCAGTACAGAAATATAGACCTGCATGATCTGTGGGTCCTATTTTAGAGTGGATAGTCCTGTAACTAAGACATTAAAAGTATGCAATGCATATAAATTTAGCATTTTGATATGTCTAAGATATTTATTTATATTTTTAATTTACTGATTTTGTGCCAACTGTCTGGTCTCATGTTTTATACCTCAGTGTCAGATTCGAGCGTCATCCGTTGGCAGGTGCCTCTATCTGTCAGTCCCTCTGGACACTCTTGGACTAAGTATTCCACAAAGCTGGCCTTCACTGGCACCACCTGAAAAGACATGCATACACACAGAAATTGCACAAACACACAGACACACGCTGAGAGAGGCAGAGACAGAGAAATGGTATGGTGTTGTGCTATAATGGTATGTAATGACTATCATCTGGGTTTTAGAACTGGGTTGAGATCCAAAATCGTGTTACCTCAGGTGTAGTATCATATGCAAAGAGTAGCAATATAATGAGCCTGGGTCCTCAGGCGAGAGATTAAATTTCTCATTTGGTTCCCAAACAAATGCCCGGCCTGACAGTAAGGTCTTAAGTGCTTCTAGCGATCGCCTGCATCCCCGCTAGACCGTCTTCTCATTATGGTTATTGTGGAACAGTGTAATAGGCAATGATACTCATCTGTTACACTGAAGCACAGAGGTGTACTGTGCAGCGCAATCATGTATACCTTGAGATTTTGCTAAAATGTATTTTCCAAATAAACATTGCATTCAACACATTAAAGTGTAATGAAATCAGACCTGGAGCTTTTCCGCCCTCTAAGTTAATGACCTCATAGCTGGTGGTACCTGTGCTGAGGCTCTGGTGATCTTCTTCACCCCCAGCCCTGCCGCCAGCGTGGACTGTCTCTTATAAGAGGCCAGTGTGATGCGAGCAGCGCTCACAGCCACTTGGCTGTCTGTGGGCAGCAGGAGGGGGCAGGTCGGACAGGTCTGCTGCAGCTTCTCTGGGGGATCTGCAGGGGAGCACTAGAATCAGTAATCTGATTACGACTACTGACTACCAACAGGCTATATTTAGATTATAATAGATTAGGAAGTGTGCTGGAAGATAAAAGTAAAACTGAGTTATAATTATTTAGCTATATATACAATGTGTGTGTATATATATATATATATTGAATTAGTTATTTTTTTATCTGGCAATACTATTGTGTTATTTTCTTTCTTTCTTTCTTTGATATAAATCTCTATATAATTCTTGCCTTAATTGCAAGAAAACGAATCAAAATTTGATCATAAAAAAGATCACATACTATTTAATGTGTCAGGTAGTACAATGTACTACTATTCAGTATCTGATATTGCATTGTGCATGATATAAAACAACTTTGTGAGCATGGTGGCGTTTACACTCTATATAGAACCTGCGCAGCTGCACATAAGTATTGATCTGAATGTTACCTGGAACTAGAGTGCAGTCGTAGCTGTATAGGTAGGTGTAGCCCTCTGTTGTGTGGAGGAGGGTGGTGTTACAGTTGCCAGAGATTTGCTGGAAATGATGAAATCATGAGTGAAATGATTTGAATTAAGTTATGAAACCCTGTTTCTGACCAACAACCACTTTACTAGAAAGCCCCCCACCCCATTTCTATTTTGCTACGAGTACTGAATTTTATTGTGCCAAGGTTAAAGTGTGTTTTGGTTTGCAAAGTTCATATTGTGTTCACAATGATGTTCTAAATATTAGTATTATATTATATTTTATGTGCCTGTGCCTGTGTGTGTGTGTGTGCCCCTGTGTAAGTATTTGTATTTGTGAATGCTTCCTACTGTTTCCATGAATGGTCTGATGTCACAGCGTTTCCATGGTTTGGGGCTGCCTATTGGACACTTGGTCTCCAGCACATCTAGGTCCAGGTAATACACATTCCCCGCTGGGCCCTGACGCACGCATGGCAAACACACACACACACACACACACACACAAACACACAGAGGCCAAGGGGGGAGGAGATAGGTACAGATTTCCTCTAAAAGGGACAGTTCCACATTTTAAGAATCCTATCTTGTGTATCACAAAATAAGAATCCTTGTCCTGTGTTCCAAATACAAGGTGAGATGCACCAGCATTGTTTGATGGACATAATAGCAGGATAACAGAAATACCAAAATAATACAGACAATCAATGAGGCAAAAGGTCATGAAAAAATCTTTGAAGTCCTTTCTTATTCTGTTTGGGTACTGAGGAACTATTTAGAATGTGCTCTATATTTCCAAAAAATGGTTTCCACAGTATTGATTGGAGTGGTAGCATTGCCAGCAAATGTTAACACTTTCTGGAGGTGTAATGGCAGCATTTTCAGTTCATGACAAGTTGAATCGACCTTCTTACAGTCCTGTACGATCCCTGTGAAATGACACATGGGCTAGCATGGCCTCAAGCAGCTGACAGCATGATGGTGATAGAATCTGTTGTGCAAGGTTTGTCCCGGTGGTCCTGCACTGAAATGACCTAAGCTTTAACAGTCACTCCATTCCCCCAGGTGCATTTTGATTGGCCATGAAGAGAGATATCTTCTCCCTTCATGGCAGAAATGTATCACAATTTTCTGGTCAGATAGGAGATACTGATAACGTTCATGCACGACAAAATGTGGATAACCACAATTTATTATTGTCCGTTTTTGGCCATTTTTTGTTGCACACAAATAAAATCACTGCAGTTTGTCATTTTGTCCATCTTTGGTTTAGTCCAATGGTTCCTAAAGTGGGGTATGGGGACCAGCAGGGGTCTTTGAGAGAGTGCCAGGGTCCCCCAGTAAAAAAGGCCTAATTTATTTTCATCATTATCTTGCTCCCTGGAGTGAAAAATGGCACAGTGTGTGGACGTAAGAAATGACTGCATGTTCTGATCTAGCAACAAAACACAAAAACACAAATATGGAGGTCAGTGGTCTAATGTATATCTATGTGGGGTCCAACTGACATGAAAAAAAATTGGCAAAGGCAGGTTTCATGATATTTACCATGATTTTTTGGGATTTTATAGCAAAAACAGAAGGTAAAATAGGCCTTCCACCCCACTTCCCTTGTGACACATGAGCAAATCTCCCACTGACAGTATCTTACAGCAACATCAGGCAGCTTATCCCACCAACCATTTGTCTCTGTACTGACCTGAGCGTGCAGGTGGACATTTGCAATGCGGTTGAGGGCAAACTTATAGCCATCGACCCGGTCCTCATTGATGTAGGTGACAGCCAGACGAGAGAGCTTCTCCACGGCTTTGTCATTACAGGGAATAGGAGCAAGTTCAATGGGTGCCAACGCTAACCCCTCACCGTACACACACACCGTCTGAATGGATAGCAGGGATAGTAGCAGTAATAGTGTCCAGATGGATTTGTCCATGGTGGCAGAGGTTCAGACACAAGCTGAGATGCAGCAGGCGTAAAGTGAAGTTTGTTCTTCTCTGTTTGCTCTCAGTCCAGGCAGCGACTTTTGGAATCAAAACAGGACAGAGTTGTTGAAATGAAGCCAAGGACAAAGTTTATTTGATGGCAAAGGGTTGCTGAGGATATTTTTGAATGAATGTTCCAGTGACTCATTAACTGCAACTTGAGAAAACTGCTTGATTGCAAACAAAAATTAATTTGGTTTCTGTTCATTTTATTTCTATGAACTCTGGGCTATATTTTTTCCTCAATACAAAGGGCAATGCTATTTAAAAGGTGTGTGTGTGTGTGTTATAGGATAAGGGTGGTAGAGAGAGAGGGCTATTCCCATTGGAGAGTCATACTGTCCTAAATACAACCATGGCTTTAAAATTAAGTGACAAAATCCAATTTATTTTCGGAGAAAGAAGTGAGTATGCCACATTAGCTACAAGATACATCTTTACTAGTCATAACTCAAGGACAGAGACATTGAAAACCTAAAAACAAAAGAAAAAAGAAAAAACACACAATGTCATTAGATAAAATGATTATTTGGTAATAGGATCCCGTAATTGTTTTGAGAACTAATTTCTTTGTTTCTTTAGTGTCGGTATTGTCACTATCTTTAACATTTGTATTTGTGCTCTATACAATATGTAGTACATTCCATTCCCGTAAAGCCCATCTGAGCTCGACTGAGAGAGAGAGAGACAGAAAGAGAGAGAGAGAGAGAGAGAGAGAGAGAGAGATGATACTATGGAGATTGTGTAACTCATTCACACTTGTGACAGATGTTGTACCTTGGCTGCAGTTGCTTCCTTTCACCACATCATGACAGTGTGGAGCAATCAGTCATCTGTCATTTGGTGGACATTATCCATGTGGTTTGAGCCTTTCTGCGCTAATTACATTACAACAAACACCTCAGAATCACATTGTGGGTCATTCTTGTGGCTGTAATTGGAGTATCTCACCACTAGGTGTCAATGTGTGTCTTGCCTGGTGGCAGAGTTTGACTGGAGGGATATCCGGCAATGCTGTGGTGTCCTTCTACTGCTCCACCAGGCAGAACTGGGTTAATTATTTACTGGAATCCAATTAATTAATTTTAGCATTTCACTGCTGTTGTGTTGGAACCCTCTAACTCTGATATTTGGCTTCTCTGTCATTATTTTACTGAAAACTCGCCTGGCCCTTTATCTCGCTGAATACATTTCACAATGCCAAGGCCCATGAAAATTATTCCAATTATTTCAGACCAGTGTGTTGTTTACCAAAATTCACAGGAATTGCTGATAAGACAGAGGTACACGTTTTTATGTTGTTGTTTTTTTTTTGACAGCAGCAGTGGGTTTAGCCTGTGTGTTTAGCGCTTGATATGGGTGGGGTTCACATTTTTGGAGCAATCC
>OMLF01020705.1:3647-15212 GCA_900302615.1 Holocentrus rufus
AGAGAGAAGGGAAAGCAGGCTCAATTTTATTCAACATTTCAATAAATATCTGGTCTGGCCCGCAGCTTTGTCTCAGTTTTTAAATTTGGCCCACTGTGTATTTGAGTTTGACACCCCTGCTGTAGAGGGTAAACCTTTTGGAATAGATGTAAATCAATCCAGCAGATTTTTAGCAAAATCTGACCAATGGCACCACAGAATTTGAATGGAGTAGGACCCTAAGTTGTCACGTAAATCAGCACCAGAGAGTGGTCTTTTACAAGCTGTTAATGTCTTTTCTAAGTAGGTCACATCACAGGATTTCATATCCTTGTGCAGCGAATAGAAGAGGTTATGGCTGGTTATCACTGTGCTTGAGTTAATCTCTCTGTTTCACCTCGTGACCATTAGCAATGTAAAGGAATTCTCCAATGTTTTGGGCAAAATGCCCCTTTTCTGACTAACCCAGACTGAGACAATATGTTCGATACAATTTTACCTCTGTATGTCCACTGGTGTGGTTCCTATGGTTATCATTTCTTGTTAACTTAGCATAATGACTTGAAGTCTATGAGAGTCATTAGCCTAGCTCCCTCAAATTGAAGTCTTTTTGCTATGCTAACACAAAATGCTTCCCATGGGAACCGAACCAGTGGGCTTACAGAGGTGAAAATGGTATCAAACATCTTGTCTCAGTCTGGATAATTCAGAGGAACGTTATTTTGCCCAAAATGTTGGAGCATTCCTTTAATGAACACTTCTCCACTGAAGTTAGGCTAATTCTATGACAGTTTGTAGCATTTAAGGTTTGCCATCACTGATGTTGACTGGAAGAACTTGTGGCAGAAGCACAATCTTTGACAATATTATGGTCATTATTGCACAGTTCGCAAGTGCTTGTGCAACATCAGGACACACAGATTCAACGGTTCACAGCTCTTTTATTATTTTCTGTTTTTAAGCTACCAACAACACAACATATCTGCACAGTTCTAAAGGAAGTGTGACAAACTTGACTGACTGGTGCAGTACTGGCCAAATGGCAAACAGTGACAATAACCATTTACTCCATTCAAGTTCTGTGGGTGTCTCACAATTTAAAATGTTAAGGCCAGTAGAGGCTGACAATATTCAATATTGCTGACAATATTGTAGATGGTCTTGTTAATTATTAATGTATCAAAAATAAAGTGATAATGATATATTAATGTAAAGCTGCTTCATGGTAGCATATAATCAAGCAATAAATAACTGAGATACGCACACATTAAAAGTTCAGTAATTTCAGATGTTCTTAGTGGTTATTCTGGTCGGACTCCAACTGTTGGAATGCCAGACATCCACTCTGTCTTCACACCTCCTTCCCCCATCCCACAACCCCTCAACCCCTCAACCCTAACCTCTAACCAAACACACCACCTTGCACCCTGCCTGCACCCATAAATCAAAGCAGCCCTTCCAACGGCTCCATACTCGACTGAAGACGATCACCTTCAGCGCTTCTCCAGTCTAACCCGTCTTCATCTTCACCTCAGCTCAGCCTCCATAGAACCGCATTTAGAGTAGAAAGGAGAAGAGAAAAGGAATTTAGATTCTTCTGAGAGGGCGTGCTGGTGTTAGTCATAACCCAGTGTGTGTGTGTGTGTGTGTGTGTTTGTTTGGGGTGGAGGAGCACAGGTTTTGCTTGGTATCCTTAACTGACCTACCTGACTTTGACATGCCAAAACCTTCACACTTGACACAGTTTATACAGCTTACAGTCAATGCATGAGAGATAGCTTACACACACACACACACACACACACATCAAGGGTTGATACAGGTGAGAGTTCATGCATGGGATACACTACTGGGATTATGTTCTTTGTGTGTGTGTGTGTGTGTGTATGTATGTGTGTCTGAGCTGCTGGTGGTGATAGCTGGGGGAGGTGGGGTTGGCAATGAAAATGTCTTTGTTCTAAGGAAGGAAAGCCACTTGTTGTAGGACTCTCTCTCTCTCTCTCTCTCTCTCTCTCTCTCTGTGTGTGTGTGTGTGTGTGTGTGTGTACACTGTATATCCTCGCATGTCTGAGTGTTTGTGTATGGGAAGGAAGATCAGCCAGGATAGCAGACTATTTCTGGTCAGATATAGGTTGCACTACACACACACACACACACACATATTGGAGAGTTTTCAACTTGGAGGACAAAAGAAAAAGCTAAACACTGTATTTCCTACCATAGAAGTGAATCACAGTGTATCTGCTTTCTATGAATAGAACAATATCCCTGACAAGAATGCATTGAGACACACACACACACACACACACACACAGGAGGTGAATGTGGTAGTGCTTTAAATTATATAGTGGTTAACACTGCGCATCGTTTGTAGCAACACTGTGAAACGTGCAGAAGAGGGTTCCAGGCAGCAATGTCTGCATTATATAATATTGGTTATCATAGGGTGTCACATGATTAATCTCAGAACTTCAGTAGTTAATTATAATCACATTTTAATAACATATTTAATATGGAAATCAGAATGAAAAATTTTAAATTAAAAAAATGTGAATGAAAACTCAGTTCACACTTCCTCAAAGTTTAGTAACATGGACAGCTCAGTTATCCTCCACAAACAAAACTAGACCATGCTAGCTTATTCTACGTTCATTTCAAGTGAGAACTTGGAATTTCCAACCTGTACATTTCCAACTTCGCCACAACCTTGTAAAAAACAACTGTTGTCGTCCATACCTGATACATCCCCACACACGCATGCATAAAAGCAACCACACACACCAAATGATACGTTTAGTGATAAGTTTAGCTAACTTCTTGTGTCCAGAGTTAGCTAACGTTAGCCAAATACATTTCAAGAGTGGTTACAACAAGATCTGTAACACTTTCTTTTCCACTTCGGTGAATCTTATAAGTTCCACTTGACAGAAGGCACATGTTACCGTTGATTTGTCAACCAAGCCATCTGGAGGTCTTTTAATGTGAAACGAACCATTCAGTATCACAATGGTCAGTTTTTGCCATTGTTGTGATCTGAGTTAGTCAAAGTCTGACTGTTAGCGTAGCTTCACAGCCAGCAAGCTGCAGAATACTGTGGTGCTTTTTCACCCAACTATGGGTACTTAAGAGAGAAAATAAAAAATCTGCGATTATTGTGTAGGCTTTCCAACTTGCTTTGGTGCGATTCATGGATTCAATCCCAGGTGTGCATCATTATTTTATGTCCTTCTAATTCTGTTCTCGTTGTCACTTTCTCCCTTTTGTTTTCATACAAAACTCTTTTTCTATTAATTTTCATCTCTTTGTGTGTCGTTGTATGCCAACTGAATTCAGAAACCCAAAAAAGGCATTGATGACAGAAACACCTAACACTCACACATGTCTGTGTACTTGCATCAGCTAGGAGAGAAGGTGCTGATAAACCAGGGTGAGTGTGTAAATTACAGATATCCATAATGCCGGCGTTCTTATCAGAATACTTCTTGTTCCAACGGTGATTTCCTTGTTGACTTACTGGGTTGGTGTGGCTCTACCATGTGTGTGTGTGTGTGTGTGAGAGAGAGAGAGCCCAAACCCAAAGTGTTCTGATATGGCAGAGCTCTTGACCTAAATCTAAAAGTCACTCCGCCTTCTCTCACTTTCTCTCTCTTTCCCTCTCTCCCCTCAGGCAGGTGAGCTTAAACAAATAAATGAAAATCTGAGGATGCAAATGCAATGGAAAGTAAGATGTGTGTGTGTGTGTGTCTGTGTTTAATGTGTGTGTGGGACAGTGGAGGCCTTTTATCTTTACCAGACTGGTTTGGCTACATGGCCGCAGCCTTTGGGGCCTTTGTGTGTGAGGGAAAACGGTGTGAAAACCGAGCTAGCAGCCAGCTTTACTCCTCAACTGCTTCCCTCTCTTTCTCTCTGCTGTGTCTTTCTGTCTCCTTCAGGCTGCTGTTGGGAACTAGAACGTACTCCCTGCCTGGTTAAATAAAGGTTAAGTATACGTTTTGTCTTTTTTTTCTCTCCTCGTTCTCTTTCTTTTCATCCCTTTGAATCTTTGCCTCCCTCTGGGAAAGGGAGGGAGGTGTGAAAAACAATTTAACTGCCAGCATTGTTCTGCAATCACATCTTTCTGCCTCTGTCACTATCTCTCTCTCTCTCTCTCTCTCTCTCTCTCCCTTTGTGATTTTGTCTGTCTCTATCACTCGTTCATGCTTCATTTCTTCCCAATAACTTCCTCTATCCTCTAATATCCTTTGCTCTCTTCCCTCTATGCATATTTTTTCCCCCATTGCCATTTCAGTCTACCTCACACTAGTTGCCTGCAGTGTAGCAGTTAATGCTCTCCTGCTCTCCTGAGTGAACACAAATACACACACACACACACACACACACACACACACACACATACACACACATACACAAATCCACACACGCTGTGAGAAACAGGAACCGGGAAGGTGGGGGGCACTTCCTGTCTGGTCCTGAATCTGTGTGTGTGTATGTACGTGTGTTTGTGTGTGTGTGTGTGTGTGTGTGTGGCATGCTTCCAGAGAGGTGAACTACTGGCTAAGGAGAGAGGATTTCAGTGGAGTTTAATGGACACACAGGACTGACTACTGTAGATGAAAGAACTTAATGTACAGCAGACAGGCTCCAGGTACCGCTGTATGAAGTTCCACAAATGTAAAAATAGTTTTAGACATAAAAAGCCCCAGAACCGTGCCTGGCCTAAAGCAAAAAGATGTTTGCGGAGCCTCACAGGTTCACATGCTACATGCAAATCTGTTTTAAAATGACTCCACCTTCTCCATCCTCCATTTACATGCCAGTCAGATGTGACAGCCGACTTTCTGAATGCGCGCTGCATTGCTGCTGCACCTGTGCCCTCCCAGAAGGAAATAATGCAGCTGATATCAACCAGTGACAGATGCCATGGACATAGTCTCCTCATTATCTGCATAAGAAGCCAACAAGATCAAAAGAGCCTCGTCAAACTATAGAGAGAGTGTCTCTAGAGCCCTGAAAATGAATGGCAGTCAATTAGGAGCCCACTAAATGATGACGCTGGCAACTGGGGGCAAAGATGTAGCTGGTACACTGATACATGCAATAATTATGTCTTGTCTTATGTGTTATAGCACAGAGAAATATCCCTTCAACAGCCATAACTAAAGATTCAGAGTATTTGTAAAGTGTAGCTTTTGGGAACGCTCATTTCTCAAGACTTCAGTTAAAGTAGCTTGAAGGAGTTTATGCTGTTGTATGTGTTCTGTGTATGTGTGTATGTGTGATGTGCATCTATATGTGCTTCTTATGCATGCAATAGGGTTTGCCCCCTCTCGCTATGCGACGCTCCCCCCCTCTGAAACACATACTGCCGGACTGGGAAAACAAGGCATGCTTCAAATATTGTGTTTCACAAAGGAAACCTTGGTTTGTCCTATCTTGCATCGAAAACCAAGACTGCTGATGGCATCTGGTGAGTTTCACCAAGCCCACTTAGCCCCAATTTGCAAAATTTGCCTAATTTCACAACCATTTTCACATATCTCTAGCATCGCAAAACAGCCTTCTCATTCCAAGTTTGATGTTTTTCACCTTTCTTTTTTCTTTCTTCTTTCTTATTCTTCATTTTTTTCTGCTTGTTTTGGACATTTGCTTGGGATTTTGTGTGTGGAGAAAGTTCCCTTGCCCTGGGACCCATGAAAGTCAATAACAGCATAAATTCCAGTAAATTCAGGGCCTGTTTTTCTTCAGCAGTTATGTTTTTGCTACCAGTGGGCGTCTGCAGTTATCATTACACAGAAGTGTTTTCGATTGACTTCCTCTTTTGATAAGAGGAACGGTCCTATTCTCCTAATTTGAAAGAGAGAGAGAGAGAGACATGGAGAGAGTGTTGGACACTGTCTAGACAGACTATGGATTTCATAGGTGTTTAGATATATATTGATGAAGGATTATAGAGGCAAAACAAGCTGAGAAAAAGAAAATAATCACTTTTAAAGTGGCAACTACAGTGATAAATACAGTTCCATGAGGCAACAGCGATGTATTTCTGCCTCAGGTGGGATATACTGTACTGAACAGGGTTATTAGGAGGGTTACTGGGTGGAGATCTGTATGCCTTATTGTTTCCATCTATAGATTGATAACAATAGCAGGTAAATGATATCTGCAGTGTGTCTAAGGTCTAAAGAGTGTGTGCATTAATGTGAGTGTGTGTCTCGTTTTTGCGGTCTCTGTGCTGGACATCTGACACCTGGCAAAAGAGGTTAAACCTGTTCCCATCAACTCTGTGTATGTATGTGTGTGTGTGTATTTTGGCGATGGTGGTGGTAGGGGGTCGGATTGGGTGAGGAGCTGAGGATGATGGGATTGCTTTGTTGTTTAAACAGACATTAGTTGTGGGCAGAAGCGCAAGTGTGTGTGTGTGTGTGTGTCTGTGTGTGTGTGCGAGCACAGCAGACTTACATCTTCAGGGTTGTTGAAACGAACAACAGCTGTGTAGCAGGCTGACACAGAGACAAAACAAGAGAAATTTCAACAACTGTTCAAAACAAAGGGAGGACTATCCACAGATATTCACTTTGAAATTCTTATGCTTTTTTTGAGCTATCAGCCCTCAAAGTAGAGGAAAACTCTAATCTTGTGACATTTTATGGACAGTCATCACTTTGTACTGATATTAAACAACAATAAATAAAAAAAAACAAAAAAAAAACAATAACAACAGTAAGATGGGAGATTAAAAGAGGGAGAAAATGAACTGGAGACAGAGAAAGTCTATGTGCCCATGGCCATTTTGGGGGGAGTGGGAGGTGGGGGGATACAGAGACAGAGAGACAGAGAGAGAGAGAGAATCTGTCCAATGCATGCCTATCTGTATTATTAAGTCATACAATGTGGCCCAGTCAGCTCAACATACAGATTCCACCCAATCCTGCTGTGCCTGACTTCCTGCATTGTGTAAGTGTGTGTGTCTCTGTGGGTTCCTGAATCCATGCAAATGTGTTACCTCTGGGTGTTAATTCTAATGAGTGCATATGTACGGGTGTGCATGTGCTGCAGATGTACAAACAAAAGCCATTTTGAAAACTATTTGCAGTCTAACGAGAATTTTTATCCATGGCAACTTGCTATGCACACACAGCAACATTCGTGGTGTGTCCCAGGGCGTTTTCAAAGAATCTTAATGGCTTTGCTTGGGGATGTCTGCTATAAAAACACATGGAGGGGCCAAACAGTGCCGTGCTAATGCTCACTTTGAAAAGTCTATCCAATATGGGAGATTAGCACTGTAAATGCACGCTGGTGGTTTATAAATAAAATGTCAAGGTTGATGTGTATAGTCAGTTAAAGAACATTTTCATCCTAAAACACATTAGTACTATTTAAAAACCTAGTGATTTACATTACATTTCTAGTGCTGTTTTGTTTTATGTTATGTAATTTTAATGCTATTTTTTTGTTTGCATTTAACACAAGAAAAAAATCAACAATCTAAAACTGAAATCTTAGTTGTCAGCAAGGGCTTCTTTGTAGGCTCAGTAATTTGCAGTGATGTTGAACCAACATACAGGGAGAAATCCAGCACAGAAAAGGTAGAGCTCACCTCTCTCATTCTTTCTCACCTCACAATATCTCCCTTGTAAATTTCAGACTTGCAACAACATGGCATTTGCAGTATTAACTTGGAATAAATGAATGCTCACAAGAAGAAGAAAATTCGACTTTGGGGAATACCAAAGCAGAAAGCCTCCACTCTTGCTGAGTTGACAAAGTGAGCATCATTTACAAGACATTTACAAGAAATTCCAATGTCTGACTTTGCCTGAATGCAGCATTGGCCAAGTTAGTGGCAGAACACTGTGGATGCATATAAGGCAATTTTCAAATTGTAATGCGAAATAAAACACAGTTTGCAACCATTTTTTAGGGCGATATAAATGTATTTGACTGTACTATGAATTTTCTGTTTTCAAAAAGAACATTTAGAATATTTTTTGTTGTGTTGAACTGTGTCGAATTCTGGTAAGAAGCTGCAGCAGAGTGGTAAGTTTCTCCTCACTAAAGCTAGCAGTGAGGTTGTGTTATGTACAAATGATGAGTATCAACATGAAAACCACAAAACTTATTCGTTGAATAAAGACATCTTGAGCATAGAAATGATTGTAGCCTGTTTCTTATTGTCAAAACAGACCGTGAAACGTGTTACACCCAGTTTTTCTCTTCAAAAATAAAAAAGCACAAGTTCAAGTATATAAGGTAGATCAAGTCCAAAGTTGCTTGCACCAAAATGTAGCTATTATCACAGTGAGCATGAGAACTGCAGCCCAATTCAATTGTAAACGAGAGACAGATGGAACAATTTATTTTCAGTGGGAATGAATTATTTGTTGTGCAAGTAATTGGATGCCCCTGTGATGTTACCAATTTGTGGGCCAACAGCTGACAGGAGGTGGTCTGCAGTCTAACAAAGTTCTCACAATGCCCCTCCTCCAGCTCAAACCACGATGGTGATTCAGGTCTTTGTGATGTTGAGAGATGTCACTACAGTGACATTGTTGGAAGACTGCAAGCACCCTTATTGAACGGTGTTAATATGTTTAGGGTGGAATTTACCTTTAAGTGAATTGTAATAAAATAATGAAAGAAAATACATTGAAAAAAAAGAAGTTATGACCCTTTCAATTCTTACTATTTGTTATTTCTAATACTGATGTTGGTCTGGTTCACTGGTTCACTTTCTATAAGTTGCTGGATAAGATCATTAGCTAAATGCTTTAAATGCAATTTAATATGGTTGCAAACTTGTATTCACTTTCAAGATTTTACTCTTTGATGTCAATTCGTGCATGGCATGCTCATCGACGCCCATTCACTTAAATAGTAATCGTGGTCTAATGTGGAGAAAATGCAAAGAATTATGGGCTGCAAAACAAGCACTGACAATACCCTCCTCATTTAATTACCTTGTGCTAGTGTCCTAACTGTTTCCTTGTGACCTCACAAAAGAATCCCACCACTGTCCCTGTCTCCACGGGAACCTCAGAACACCGGCTCCTGCCCGTCGCCATGGCGGCGGAGGGGAGGTGACAAAGCCGCCATTATGAGGTCATCATGGAAAGTTTGTCCTGAATAAAACAATTTACAGCAAATTCATTCCAGTGTTAACAAGTGTTGATTTTTCACTTAAAGCTGACAAGCACTAACCAAAGACTTGTTTGTTTGTGGTTGTGGGACAGCTGTTAAAAAAGATCTAAAGTGTTAACTCTGATGGGTGTGGTCTTATATAAACACTGCCGTGATGTTGAGTAATAACCTCAGAATTTGTTTAGCGCTGGCAATTTTTCTGCAATATTGGGACTAGTTAAAATTTCACCAAACATATTCAATTGAAACACTTGTAAAATAAACTTTGTACGATGGACTAATAAATAAAAAAAAAGTAGAAATAACAGGACTGTATGGATGTGACTGGAAGGATAAGCCTTGTGGTTGGACTGTAATGTGAATTAAAGGTGACAAGTTTGCTCAGAGGGGTGGGGTGGGGGAAAAAAAGAGGACACAAACCAAAGAGGACATTATTCATTTGATTTCTACCTGTATTTTATGTTTCATTGAACCTATATTTAACCAGATTAGCCCCACTGAAACTATGAATCTTTGTCAGTGTGAGACCCTGCCAAAAAGCAGCATCAAGATAAGCCTAAAAGTTGCAAATCAATAACATGCAACATGAGAAAATACAATCAAAATTAAATTTAAAAAAAGAGTGGATTAGAGTGATTCACTAAAATTAAGATACAAAATACAGAGTGACACAAAAATGTTTGAGTTAGTGCCTTTGTAAAGTGATAGTATTGTTAAATTCCTAAATCAATACATAATTTTTCTCGCTAATACAAGTTGAATGGTCCATGGTGTGTACAGAGACGATTTAGTGAAATCTGGATTATGTAGCTGTGATGATTTGAGAGAAGATTACCAAGCGCTCCCTCCTCTCTTGCCAATGATTGCAAAAACTGCTGTAAAAGAAATTTAGTGCAACAGCTGGGGAGGAACAGGAGAGAGAGAGGTGAGGACACGGGGAGAGGAGGGACAGAGAAGTTGGAAAGTGATCACAAAAGCAGAGAGGTGGAAGCAAGAGAGAGAGGAAAAAGAGAGATGGGTGTATATTTCACAAACCTATTTTTCCTGAACTTGACAGAAAATCATGTATCTTAGTCATGCGTTGGCCTGTCACCTGAAAGTGGGGATTAGATTAGATTAGATGAAAGTTTAAAGTCTGAGACATTTTTATATATCTGTTTGGTTACTCTCGATCACTGACTCACAACATCAGTCATTCAACAGATATTCAATTCATGAAAGCTTTTACATTCACTGTTGTAAAGATTTGGCGTATCGCACCTCTTTCCCGAGATAAATCCCCTGGCGATGTGTTTTATTTCAGCAGAAATAGTTAGAAAAACTGAAACCAACACTTGACATTTCTGTTCCAAAGGTAAAAAAAGTAAAAAAAATCCATAATTATAAAATTCATTCAAAATTCATAAAAAATCTAGCACAAAAGAACCAAACATAACTGTGTTAATCAGCATGTGCCTTGCATATAGACAGAAAAAGTTATAAAAGTTCCAAAAAAAAGTGACGAGATATCATTTGTTTGTTAAAATGTATGACATTTAGCAGGTTTTAGTGAACATGTACAAGTCCAACATGGTGTCACTATTACAGTAAAGTCACCTAGCTTGATAGTGTCCCCCTGAAGTCCTATGGTGCTTGTTTAGTGGATACAATAACTTTTAGCCTACAGACAGGTAGCCAAGTTCAGGCATCAGTAGCGTAGTTATTATAAAGGGTTAGAGTTGATATTTCACATTAGTGATTTTACAAATCTTTTTTTGGCTGCAACATATTATTGGGGTGACGTCAAAAACTCACGGGAAGTAAGTTGATGCAAAACAACAACAACACTAACAACAAACAAACAAAAAACAAGCAAAAAAAACCAAACAAATGAGAAGATGTTCAACTTTTATTTACAAAGACAGTGGTAGATTCAAATTTATCTTTGAATATAGAATAGAAGCTAATGTTAGCTAATAGAAGTTAATGGAACAAAGGCTAACCAGTAAGGGGTGTGGAACTTACACAGAACAACAACTGGGTAGTCAGCATGAGCAGCTTTCTCTGTCCACTATAACTCTAAACTGAAGTATTACAATGCGACCAGTTTGGAGGCCCGTCATATTTGAAAGTGTCTGTTGTCACTGAATGAATAGTGTGGGTGGAAGGCCAAGATGGAGGAAAACAAGTAGAAATAGTACAAGTGGAAGAGAGATGCAATGTATGCTATACAGAGTATGCAAAAACGTGCTTAGAATCAGTGGTATGTAATGTGCTCAAAGGAGAGAGAGAGAGAGAGAGAGAGAGAAGGAGAGAGAGGGATTTTCTTGTTTCCTTTGTCAGTAAATCTCCCTATGCTGCCTTGATGCCCTGATGTTGGCCTCTCTCCCTGTCTTTTTCCGTGTATTTCTTTTTTTCTGCCTCTCCTTTCCCCTTTTATCCGTATCCTTTCCTCCGTCTCTCCTC
>OMLF01020707.1:0-12981 GCA_900302615.1 Holocentrus rufus
GCAGAACTGCAGGAACCTCTTGAGCCCACAATAGCTGAGCACTGCCATGATTATATGAGCCCTGATCATTAAGATCTTGAGACCTGGATCAGCTGAACTTAAATATATCTGGTTATGTAGTCCTTTTTTTCTTCTTTCTTCTTCTTCTTCTTCCTCCTCTTCTTCTTCTTCTTCTTCTTCTTCTTCTTCTTCTTCTTCTTCTTCTTCTTCCTCATATTCTTCTTCTTCATTTTATATATACATATAACTTATGTTATTCTGTTTTAGTGAGTTTTTTTTTTAATATAACATTGAAGTTTTCCAGTTGTATTTTACGTGAATTTAACAGCAATTTTTCATACATTTTTCTGTACCCATAGTAAAATACTAGTCAAAGAAACAGTGAGTGCATGTCGCAGTACATTTGCGTTGGTGTTCAGGTGACTGACCCGATGGTGTGTGTGGATGTGATGTCTTGTAGGGAGTGACTCCACCACCATGGTGAGCTGTCTGCATATCTTGGCACACACCCTGGACACCAGGTTGGTAACACACTGCGAACACGCAAAACTCACAGGGAACTTGGAACGTTTTCCTTCAAATGGAAAAGTTTAAGAACTCTTTACCAAAGCCACCAGCTCATTAATAGATCATTCAAATAACAGCTGTTTGAGAAGCCAATTAAGACTTAGCAGCATAAATGCTACTGTATGACTCAGAGTCTAACCTCTGTGGCACCCTCAAGAAAAGCATATTTGTCGTGAGCACTGTCTCATAAGCAGTGTTATTATTCCACTGTCTTCTGGGAAGCATTGACATTAATAACAAAGAGCAGCCTCTGGCATTTAAATAAGCAAAACAAACTCCATGCACTATATGTTGCTCAAGGCTTATAATGTTCCTTAGAGACGGTGTGCTGTTTGTTAATGTAGCTCACACATAAGGAGGCCAAAATAGCAATGTATTGAATGAGCTGAATTCTTGTTGCTGAGGAGCTAAGGTTGATGCCCACAGGCTCTGTCTTTCATTTCTCCTTCCCACAGGCCACATCAAGACTTAACAACGCGTAATTCATTTAGGACTGTTCTGAATTTTGAAATACCTTGCAGAAAATGGATAAACTAATCATGTTAATGCATCATGCTATTAGTGGAGGTCATATATCTAAGCTCCAGCACTGGCAAGCTCACCTTGGATCTAAATATGCACACAAGTCAGTGAATAAATGATTTGTGTTTCAGTGTAAGAGAGGTCAAGATGAAGCTCGTATCTCAAATTTCATGTCTAAAGCCTTTAAGGACTGTGTGGGAACTGCATATGAGAGCATGTCTGTTTACTGTCGGTAAACAATGCTGTTATCTTGTGGTTTATTATAGCCCTGCCCTTGGGTATTTCTTCATTTGCTTTCAGTCGTTAATCATCACCCACTTCCCCTCCCACAGGACGGTGATGAAGTCGGGCTCAGACCTGGTGAAGGCGGGCCTGAGGACGTTCTTCGAGAACGCCGCGGAGGACTTGGAGAAGACCTTCGAGAACCTGAAGCTGGGGAAGTTCACCCACTCGCGCTCCCAGATGAAAGGGGTGTCGCAGAACATCAACTACACCACCGTGGCTCTGCTGCCGATCCTAACCGCTCTGTTTGAACACATCACTCAGCACCACTTCGGAGTCGACCTGCTTTGTGAGTCCCGACAGCAAAGAGATGATCAAATGCACGTGGTGTGACGGGGTGAAGTGCCACATTACAGTGTATGGTAATGCGGCGCGTTAGATACGTTTCATCTCCTGTCTCTGTGTCTGTCTGTGTGGAGACACATTCTTGTGAAGAACAATGCAGGATAGAAACTTCACACTCACACCACAAGTTCCCCCTGTAGACTAGAAAACCTGACTAGATTTCGGAGCATTTTGTTGCACTATTTTGCATATCAACGAGGAAAAAATTATTTTCTTGAAACTGCTCTAACTCCCTAATGCTTTAAGAAGTAGAGTTCATAGCATATAAGACATAAATATTTGCTAAATAATACGTTAATTAGTTTAATTAATGGCGTCATTAGCATAAGTGGATATATATAAAATATATCATGGTTACTGTGGCAGTACATTCGGCTGCTTTAAAGCCTCATTTTTCTTTTTTATAGCTTTTTCTGTTTTCTTCCTTTCAGTGGATGATGTCCAAGTGTCCTGCTATCGAATCCTGACCAGCCTCTATGCACTTGGAACAGGGAAAAACATCTATGTAGAAAGGTATCCTGGCTTACGAACCCGATCGAACTCAAGAAATCCATTGAAATTCAACGCGATCGTCACCGCTCTGTCTCTGTTGTGTCTCCCAGACAGCTGCCAGCTCTCGGCGAGTGTCTGGCCACCCTGGCCGGGGCGATGCCGGTGGCCTTCCTGGAGCCGCAGCTCAACACGTACAACCCCTGCTCCGTCTTCAATACCAAGACCACCCGCGAACGAGCCAGTGAGTCACGGAGTCATAACATGACCGAGCTCAGTGCCCGTGGTGGAATGAGATGGCACATTGAACAGATAAGCTTTTAAATAAAGGTTCTGTGTGAGTTTGATAAGCATGGAATAATCTTGAGATTCAGGCTGGTTGTTCCTATGGTAAATATTTCATTAGCCTGTGTTTCTTATGGCTGATCGACCTTTAATCAAATTAACCTAAGTGGTGCCAGTACCCTAGGGATGTGTGTGTGTTTTTGTGTATGAGAGAGAGAGTGAGAAACCATATTATCGCCTAATCATTGTTTTGTCACCTATTTACAGATTTAAAGCCAATTCCCATTAATAGCAATAAGATAAGATTCAGTTTGGGGACACATGTGATAAAGAATGTAAAAAAGAATGAGATCAAATTTAATGACTTACTGTAAGGGATGTCTCAGTCACATTTGAGTCCATGGTGTTTTCAGTCCTAGGCATGCCAGACTCGGTGGAGGAGATGTGTCCTGAGATGCCGCGGCTGGACGGCCTGATGAAGGACATCAACGACATGGCCGAGTCCGGGGCGCGCTACACGGAAATGCCGCACGTCATCGAAGTGGTGCTGCCCATGCTCTGCAACTACCTCTCCTACTGGTGGGAGAGAGGACCCGAGAACCAGACGAGCGGCGGGGGCAACGTGTGCTGCACCACCGTCACCTCGGAGCACCTCAGCCTCATCCTCGGCAACATTCTGAAGATCCTCAACAGCAACCTGGGCATCGACGAGGCATCCTGGATGAAGAGGATCGCAGGTGGGTTGCAGCATGGTATGATGCAATGGGTTTGAGGTGGAATTAAGTAGAGGTAGTGACAGGCTTCAAAATAAAAGCATGGGGCACCCAGTGTGGAGCGTGTACCACATATTAGCCTGGATTTGATTCTGGTCCGGGCTCTTTGCTGCATGTCACCCCCTCTCTCTGTTCTGTGTTTCCTGTCTATCTCTACTGTACCTGTCCGGTAAAGCAGTAATGCCCAAAAAAATAATCTTTAAAAATAAAATTTTAAATAAATAAGCTTTTATTGTGAAGGAAGAGGAAGGAAATAGATGATTTGAGTGTCATGTTTGGGTGCAGTTGTAATAATGGGAGATGGTGGTGGCTGATTAAAAAGTTGTTATTGGATATTGAATGTAGATGTATTTAATCAGATTAAATTAGCCAGTTATACCAAATCAAAAATGTCTTCCGCTGCGTGCTTGTAGTATACGTGCAGCCCATCATCAGCAAGGCCCGGGCGGACCTGCTGAAGAGCCACTTCCTGCCCACCCTGGAGAAGCTGAAGAAGAAGACGGTGAAGGTGGTGGCCGAGGAGGAGCTGCTGAAGGCCGACAGCAAGGGAGACACCCAGGAGGCCGAGCTGCTCATCCTGGACGAGTTCGCTGTGCTCTGCAGGGACCTTTATGCCTTCTACCCCATGCTCATCCGCTACGTGGACAACAACAGGTCAGCTTAGTGGGAAGTGATGGGAGCTCATTTCATTAATTATAAAAAAAAAAAAAAAAACTTTGGTATGTGGGAGAAGTAATGAAAACACACTTGGTTGTAGACAGCATGTTCATCCTTCTCCCCCTGATGCTGCAGGTCCAGGTGGCTAAAAGAGCCAGACGCTGACTCCAATGAGCTCTTCAGAATGGTGGCTGAGATATTTATCCTCTGGTGCAAATCACATGTAGGTTCTCTCTTCTCAAGGTAGCCACAATGAATTAAGCCACTGGCAGATGAGGGTCTTAACTTCTTATATCTGTCCCTTCAGAACTTCAAAAGGGAGGAGCAGAACTTTGTGGTCCAGAATGAAATCAACAACCTCTCCTTCTTGACTGGGGACAGCAAAACAAAGATGTCTAAGGTAAGTTTGTGTGTGTCTGCTGCGGTGCTCCACACGCACATCCCACCGCTGTGAACTTAATGTCCCCAATTTCTGGAGCTTTACGGTACATTTCTGTATGTGTGAACGAACTATGACTGTCAATGGTAATGTGTCTCCACATTCATAACATTTATACTTCAGTGTGTGCATGCTAATGTGCATGCACGTGTTACAAAATGAACATTCATCCCCCAGTCGACAAAACAACAAATCATTCACACAGCGACAACATTCCTCCATGTCGTCATGTCCCTTGCCAGCACTGCAGGGGTTAAAATGTATTTTGTTTTTGTTTGTATTTGTCATTTTGTTTGTCTGGTTGATTTGTTACAAAGACAAACAAAAGGTTGTCATTACAGTGCATGTCCATGTCTAGACTGTGACTGTCCTCTCATCCTGTATATCTGCCTTTCTCTTCCTCACACAGTCCCTTAAGAAAAAGGTAGAGTGTTGCAGTGCATGAGCTGTTAATCTGCCAGCTTATTGGCTTATACGCTCCAGTCACTAGGGCCGAGCAGCCAATAGCCTGCGCCGCTGTGCTCTATACGTTATTACATATGATGTCATCTGATCTTTTGTGGCCTTTGCTCCATTCATCACCATATCTGACATCATAACTCGGGTCATTCCTCATCGCCTTATGGGCGGAACACGCCTCATCTGGACTAATGAAATCCAGCCTCGCTGTAGCAAATCATGTGATCACGTGTCACGGGCGTGTTTGCAGGTGATGGATTGTTGTATACTGGGGTGTTTAGCCGATAGTTGCCTCGAGCTATTTATGTTTCTATTAGCCAGTGGATCAGGAGGCTGTGTGTGTGTGTGTGTGTGTGTGTGTTGGTGATTGTGTTAATGCTACAAAAGAGCATTTTTCCCTGAGCTAGATGCTTCAGTTTGCCTCCGTGGTGCAGTTTCCCCTCACTGGTAACATCTTACTGTGCTAACAGAGGCAAACTGTGTGCCTGCCCTGCTTTTCAGCTCAGCTCTGAAACTCCTAAATGCTTCAGCGGTGCAGATTTAAGCCGGGCCACAGATTTTGCCAGTGTTGAAAAATAAATGCCTCAGTTCCTTCTGGCTTCTGTTCAAATATGAGCGCTCTCACTGTGAAATAAGCTCCCGTAAAATGCTTTTATTCTCAAGTTAGGGTATCAATTTAAACATTGAAAGGGCGTGCTTTGGTGCAACATTAATCAGAGTTAAAGTGGAAAAATGCATTTCTTTTCTGATATATCACCTTAAAAGAGCAGCTTCTTTTCAAGCCCACTCAGCATTATTATTTCGCATTGCATGCTGGGTGAGGTAAATATCATGTTATTTCCAGTCTGGAGGGCAAGACCAGGAAAGGAAGCACAAAAAGAGGCGTGGAGAGTTCTACTCCATCCAGACCTCACTCATTGTGGCCGCCCTGAAGAAGATGCTGCCCATCGGCCTCAACATGTGTACGCCCGGGGACCAGGAGCTCATCTCCCTGGCAAAGACCCGCTACGCCCTGGTGAGACCATTCAACCAGGCTTTATGTGCCCACACATTTGGTATGGGGCATATCAGGCCATACCCACTATTACAAACTTACTGATAGCACAAAGCTGAGAAAAAGTATGGTGCTTTTAAATAGTAGGTCACTAAAGTCATTGGATGACAAAGTTATAGCGCTTTTTGCAAAATGGATCTATCACCCATATTTTAGAGATGTTTTATGGTCTTAAAGGTGCAGTATGCTAAATTGCAATCATTGATGTGATGCTTAAATCTACCTGGTCTCATTGTAGGACCGACTCACTGATAGATTGATTATGTTTTTATCAGTTGAGTCTAAAGGGTCCTCACTTCAATTTACCATCAATTCTTACACAGTGTGCCTTCAAATGGGTAAAAAGCATTTGTGTAGCTTCCGGTGGTTATAGCGAGTCAGTGTTTAATTTTCTCCTCTTATTGTTCATCAGAAAGACACAGATGAGGAGGTCAAAGACCACATTCGGCAGAATCTGCACCTTCAGGAAAAGGTGAGCAAGTCAAAATCAAGTTCATAATTGCAGTTGATTATTCAGTTCTCTGTCCTATAAGCCTCTGTATTTGACATCCCTCACTGAAACACGCTCCCAGTCAGAGGATCCTGCAGTGAGGTGGCAGCTGAACCTGTACAAAGACATAATGGTGAAGTGCGAAGTGCCTCCAGACCCTGAGAGGGCGGTGGACCGTATCCAGAGCATTTCTGCTGCCATCTTCAACCTCGAGCAGGTCTGTAACACCAGGCTCAGTCTATTAACTATAATATACTCTACAAGTACTGTCTTATACTACACTACTATACTATACTGCATTGTACTATAGATGACACTACATGATTCTTTTTTTCTCTTATAGGAACAGTTCACCCAAAATACAATTAAAGATAATATCCCACTTATCCCCAGTGTAATCTGCCCATCTAAATAGTTTGTGTCATTTGTTGAAGTTTCCAGTCTGCTGCGATCTCCCCTGTCTTGCAACACCCCAGTATAATGGAGCTGAAATGGGGCAAACTGTATCTACCTGCATTTAATCGTTTGGTCCAGATAGATACTGTTTGTTTGTTCTTCAGCAGGAAATCCACAAAACCCATCGCTGCCGAGGGCTATGGATTACGCTGTGTGTACATGGTCATTGTTTGTGGAAAGCTGTTGAGTTTTTCACATGTAAATTTTTGAGGGTTTTAGCTCCACAATAAATAATACCCATCCAGCTCCATTGTGTTGGGGTGCCAGGAGACAGGGAAGAATGCAGCACACTGGAAACCTCACCAAATCACATAATATATCTAGATGGATAAATTTCACTAGGGGTGAGAGGAAAAATATATTTTTTTGTACTTGGGATGAACTCAACTCAATGTCTTGATTGTAAACGTGTGAAGTACAATCTTAAAAATCCAACTCTTCTATTCATGGCAGGTGGAGCAGCCGCTGCGATCCAAGAAGTGCGTGTGGCAGAAGCTGCTGTCCAAGCAGAGGAAGCGAGCGGTTGTCGCCTGCTTCCGCATGGCTCCCCTCTATAATCTGCCAAGGTATTACTGTGTACTGTACAGGCTGTTCCTCGTCGGTCTCAAACCACATTCCTATGCTGAACAACCTTCATCAAATCAATCAAAAGATGACACTGCACATCAAACATTAGCACAAAGCTCCCTCGGCTGCCCTTGGTGCTTTACTTCCAGCAGATGGGAAACTGTGTAGCGAGCGCTGTAGCATCACCTCCGTGTTCGCCGGCCAAAAGGCACCGCAGTTGCTCTCCGTCGCTCTGGCTCACGACTCTCATTCCTCTTCTCCCAGGTTGTGACCCTGCATTAATGCTCAGCCTCCCTCCCTCAGTCTGTAGGACAAATGTCGGGCCCGCAGCTGTTATCAAGGAATAGAGAAAAAAAAAAAAAAAAAAAAAAGGGACACTAGCAATTTCATGCCCTGCTGCTCTGTAACTCAATCACAGGAAGTCAGGCGGAGAGCAACGGTAGGGAGGAAAACAATTATAAGGCCCAACCTGGGGGTGGCCATCTTTAATATGTGCTCAGACGAGCCGGCTTGCCTGACAGCGTGACTCATTCATTCGCGGCTGGAGCTGTTGTCAGTCGTGTGGAAGATGGTGAGACAGTATTTATGATACAAGGATTAATAAGCACAGTGTGCCAGGTGTTATTGATTTTTGTCTGGAGCAATTGAATGATGGCTTTCATTCTGTTTGAGGGGCGGCTAATAAATTTCTCTCCCCCCGGCTTATGTTGACGCTCCCTCATTCTTACACATTCAAATCCTTTTCATTATGTTAGGCCTTTGAAAAAAACGCCTTGTGTCGTGTTTTGTCTTTTGTTTCTCTATTTAGCCTCTATCTCTTTTTCCCTCTCCTGAATGTCACACTGTATTGTACCTCATCCCCTCAGGCACAAAAATAATAATTACTTCCTGAATGCCTACCGACATATTTGGCTGGAGATAATGCATGAGAACACAGACTATGACAGTCTGCTCTCCATGCTGACGGTAAAGTAACACTGACCCAACTTTGCTATGACCTCCCACTCCTTTCTTAACTCCCCCTCCCCCTCATGCTCCTCCAGCCACGGTTTGTGCTACAAAACTCCCAGTCCTAAAAAATGTTCTCACTGGTGTTTCCACTGGTCCACCTGTAAAGTACACTAGAAGCTGCACACTCCACATTATTATCGTTTCCTCTAAGGCAGTGGTTCTCAGACTTTTTTTCAGCAGTGTACCCCAGTAAGATATCTTTTTCAACTAAGCACTCCCTTCACTGGCAAGAAACTCTTTGGTGAGAAAAACGAAAGAGAAAATGTAAGTAAATATTTCTATTCAGAGTCAGAGTACTTCACAGTTTTCCTTGGCGTGCTCTCGTACATACAGAATGAAGAGAGAAAACACATACTAGGCAAACCCCATCCAAACCGATTCTCCTCAGTAGCGATGACATTTTGGTGTTTCTGGCTTTGTTTCCTTTTTCACGGATTCTCATCCTCTCTCATTTTCAGTTTCATGTTTTGACCCCTTTTTTTGGCAGCCTACAGCCACGAGCTATAAGCTGCCAATTTCAGGACTATCATACTTTGTGCACACAATATACTTATAAAGGCTGTATTGTAAACATGTGGCATAGAAAGATTTAAGGTATCCAAATTTAATAGATTTTCATTGGCGTGGGAATTTTTTACAATTCTTTATAACCATATACATAAAGAATAACCATATTTTGAAAACTTTGAGCGCCACCTGCAGTACCCCAGCATTCCCCGTTTGAGAAGCACTGCTCTGATGTGACCAGTTGGACGTGCCAGTGCCCTATACTAACCGGTATTAACTTAGGATCCACTCTGCTCCTATCTAACCCAGGCTAATCTGCTCTCGCCCCTCCCCAGGCATCGCTCTATTAACCTCTTCCTCCTGGCCTATCAGAGAATTTGGATAGAGACAGAGGAGTACTCTTTTGAGGAGAAGCTAGTGCAGGACCTTGCAGTAAGTACTTGTCTCATCCCATGGCACCCTCATGTACTGTAGGTACCTACGTGCCTTCGAGGCGGGAGGTCACCCCTGCCCGCTCTCTTACTTCTCGTGCCATTGCCACCAGTGCTTTGACAGCACGATGCCCCACCAAGTGGCTCAGTCATCCATATAATGTTGCACATGTGCCAACTTGTCTTTGGCAAGCATGGCATCACCGCTGATGTCAGTGCCAGCTCTGTTGAATTGTTCTGTAGTCCTAAAGCTGTCCCCCATCCAGCAGGGCATCCAGCAGCGATGCCTCGACTTACCAGTGAAATTTATGGAGGCTGTTGTGTATTTGTTGTGTTCACCGCCATGGCATTTTGAGGAATTTTCTTGTACCGAAAGCAGAAGAAATACAGTGCACAGCGCATAGCAGCTTTCTGTACAACTTCACAAAAATTCTTCAAAAGCATTTGTCATTTTATAACCCATGGGAAAGCATGATACAGACTGACAGAAAATGGATGCAGCAAATTCTGTCTCCTGACCTGAAATTCAGTAGTAGGCGTAAATGAGTGGTCTCCCCCTGGAATAAAGTGGTAGACTATGATAAAGTGTTAACTGGGCTCATGGAGAATCATGCTTAACTCCATCTTTCACCCTGTAACTCTGCTAAACACATACCTTGACACCCTGTTATTGGCTTTCCTATGTGTGTGTGTGTTTGTGCGTGCTTGCGTGTGTGTGTGCGTGTGTGTGTGAGTACACAGATGCACCTGCATAAAGCCTGTGCTACTGGTTTATTGCCTGCATGCTGTATATAACTGTGTTATATCTTACCGCTGTCCTATTGTGATACAACCCCTTAAGGTAAGTGATGTGCAATGAGGAAACAATTGATTATTGCAGCTACTGTTCATGCAAAGTGTTAAGGTCTAGCATGTTCTCTGATACTGACATTGCATGGCCAGTCTTGAAAGACGATCGGCTCCATGACTGTGCACGCTGACATGTGTGGGTCTGTCCAGAAAACGCAGCCCAAGGTGGAGGAGGAGGAGGAGGAGGAGGTGGAGAAGCAGCCCGACCCTCTCCACCAGCTCATCCTGCATTTCAGCCACAATGCTCTGACTGAGTGCAGGTAAGCGCGCACTTTTCCCTCTGCACACCTGGCCACCTGGCACCAGGAGTTCCTTCCATCTGTGCTGGGTAATATTTTTGGCCTGCCCCTCAGCTAATAAACGGTTGCATTAAACTAAATCACTGCCATATTTTTTATACACTGGGAGAGACACGCAAGCAGTTTTGTTTCTGTGGTCTTGCTGTTAAGGTAGATTGCAGTGGCTGAAAATATGATCACCGCTAAGTGCTTACTGTAGATTTTGTCTGTATGTGTGCTGCACACAGTAAGATTTAAAGACTCAGATATTTGTCTTGTTTTTTTCTACACAGCTCATTGGAAGAGGATCCCTTGTATATTGCATATGCAGACATGATGGCAAAGGTACTTATTTTTTTATTTCTCTTTATTGCTGGTGCTGAAATGTAAGCATTTTACAGGTTATATTTTTTTTTCAGAGTTGTGCTGAAGGTGAAGAAGAAGAAAACGAAGAAGAGGAGAAAGAGAAAACATTTGAGGTGCGAGTGACGTCTCAAAGTGCTGCTCTGCCCTTTTATCTTTGTTTGCTTTGAATCATTTACATCATTTGCGAATGCGATCTCGTCCTGCAGGAAAAGGAGATGGAGAAACAAAAGACACTGTACCAGCAGGCCAGGCTGCACGACCGAGGGGCTGCAGAGATGGTGCTCCAGATGATCAGTGCAAGCAAAGGTAGGGGAACACACACTTGCTCGCGCGCCTCCCTGCAGTGGAGCCTGGGGTGTAACTGTGGGGTTTGATTTGTGGTCTTCAGGTCGACTCGGTCCCATGGTGACCTTCACCCTCAAACTGGGCATTTCTATTCTCAACGGGGGGAACATACTGGTGCAGCAGGTACACAGCACTCTTCTTGCAGAATACAGCTTGTATATTTACCAGCATCATGTCACTATTTACTGTACTTTTTATCTCGATGCAGAAAATGCTGGACTATCTGAAAGAGAAAAGGGACGCTGGCTTTTTCAAAAGTTTATCTGGGCTGATGATGTCCTGCAGGTAATGGAGTCGTAACCAATCGCTACACACAAAACAGGATTTTTTCCCCCTTATATCTGAACTGCAACATAACAATGTATAACAGAAATGTAATGCATGTTTCTCTTTCATCCCTGTCAGTGTCCTGGACTTGAATGCTTTTGAGAGGCAAAACAAAGCAGAGGGTCTGGGGATGGTGACTGAAGAAGGATCAAGTAAGTGAGGGGGACAAATCTGGAAAACTGTCTTTTTGAGACAGACTTGAATGTTTGTTTCTGATGAATCATCCCACTCAGGGAGGTTTTCAATCATGTTGATATAGAGAAATACCTAAGTAACTATAATGCGATATTAAAAAAAACCAATTCATATAGTCTATAATGTGTTTTAGGTTGTCATCATCCTTACTAAAGTATGATTAATATCTGTTAAGCTTTTATGCTTTTAAGGGCAATAAAGACAAATCTCAGCTTGGAGACAGCGATACAGACAATACACATATTGTTGTTGCTACTTACTGAACTATAAACTGTCATGATTACAGATTTATCCCAATTTAAGATGAAATAGAGATTGCAAAATGAAATAGAGATCATAGAGTATAGAGTTCACAGTTTGATTTCTGCAGTGTAAGGACCTCTCTCCCACAGCAACACCAAGACTTTTCAACCAGTCAGTGTCACATGGTCATAACCACAGCGCTCTTGTTTACCTTACCTCGATTGTAAGTGATCTTGCTGTGACATGATGTCTCTCCTTCTGACTAACGATTGGCCCCCATGCTGCTATTGGCATCGAGCGAGGCTGTAATTGGCCCGAAAGACACATGGCGCAGCATTAGCTTGACGACACATTTGCTCTTTAGTTTGATGATGGATAAGCCCCATCTCCATGTCATGTATGTCTCTTGTGTGTCATGTTGTACGTCATCATTGTCTCTGTATGTTAATCATGCAGGTGAACCTGTGCTACTGTATGTCTAAGTCCTGTCTAGGCCCTATCTGTCACTAAAAAGCACTTAAACTCACAAATGCATCCACATGAAAATCCACATGTTGAATCTATGGTCTCTAATAGTTCCGATGGGGTACATACAGTATATAGATATCTTTTTCTCATGCATATTCCAACTCATTTTCACCTCATAAGCCCAGGCATAAGTGATGGTGACTGTTAGTCCTGTATGTTTTCTTACAGTACCTGCAGTCTAAATACCTGCCCAGCGAGCAGACTGAATACGTAGTACTGTTAAGAGTGACCGCATGTCAATGTCACAAAGTAATGTCAATATGTAGAGATATTTCTATAGACCTAACGGTATGTCCTGTTCCTACTTCTTCTGATTGAAACTCAATGTCTTCTCCTTTGCTTATGTCTGCTTTTTTTGTTTGTTTGTTTTCTTCTGATCATGTTTTTAACTCATCGGTCGCAGTCAACGTGAGTGAGCGGGGTAAATACATGGTTTAGATTCTACTCATTTTACGCAATGCCGCCATCCTGATTGCTCTTCGTCCAGCTCTTTCCTTCCCCCCATTCCCTCTCAAT